>JASDQU010102228.1:374611-429926 GCA_032191745.1 Picea mariana
AACAGGTTTGAATCTTTGAGCACTGAAGTGGAATGTTACAAATGTAACAATTTTGGACACATGGCCAAAAATTGCAGAATGACAGTCCCTCCTAAAGAACCTCAACAAAGTCACAAACAAGAACCTCAGAAAATGACATGGATAAGAAAGCAAGATCAGTATAGCAATGAAGAATACACAGTCGCTCTACAAGATAAACAGAAGAAACGTGGTTGGTATGTTGACAATGGATGTTCAAAACACATGACACGTGATAGAGATAAGTTTCTTACATTATGAAAAGAAAGAGACGGAATAGTCTCCTTCAGAAATGATGATTTAGCCAAAATCATTGGAAAAGGCACAATGCGAATTGGGAACAAAAATGAAAAGGCAGAAAAGGTTCTACTAGTAGAAGATATGAAACATAATATTTTAAGTGTGAGTCAAATGTGTGACCAAGGTCATAAATTTACTTTCGATTCACAAAAGTGTGAGATAAGAAAAGAAGGTTCAGGGAAATTGGTCGCTACAGCTGCAAGAACTTCAAGCAACATATATGTGTTAAGCGAAATTGGAAATTAAAAGTGTTGTCTAGGAAAGGAAGATGAAAGTTGGCTATGGCACAGAAGAATGGGTCACATGCATTTTGATAACCTTGTCAAAGTCAGCAAAATAGAAGCAGTCAGAGAAATGCCCCAGATCACGAAACCAACCAACACTTTATGCAAGCATTGCCAACAAGGAAAGCAAACAAACACCAGGTTCAAATCAAAGGAATATTCAACAACAAAACCACTGCAAATTGTGCATACTGATCTAGTTGGACCAACTACATTAAAAGTCTTAAAAGGTGAGAGATACTTTATGTTATTAGTTGATGATTATACAAGAATGACTGCAGTTTGTTTTCTCAAGAACAAGTCAAAAGCTTTTGAAATTTTCAAGATCTACAAGGAAATGGTTGAAAATGAGATGGATTCAAGAATCAAATGCTTAAGATTGGATAATGGAGGATAATTCACCTCAAAGGAATTTATGGACTACTGCAGCAATCATGGAATAAAAAGGAAATTATCCCTCTCTAGGACACCTCAACATAATGGAGTTGTTGAAAGAAAGAACATGACAGTACAAGAAATGGCTCGAACAATGATAATGGATTCAAAGTTGACAGATATTTTTTGGACACGGGCAGTGCATACAGCAGTTCACATTCAAAACAGATTAATTCTCAGAAACAACACTGATAAAACTCCCTACGAGATATGGAAAGGAAGACCAGCAAATGTGAATCACTTCAGAGTTTTTGGAAGCAAATGTTACATCAAAAGAGAAGATGGAAGAATCGGAAAGTTTGACTCTCGTGTGGACAAAGCAATACTTGTTGGTTACTCAAGTACAAGGAAAGCATACAAGTGTTACAATCTAAGATTAAACAAAGTTGTGGAAAGCATCAACATAACAATTGATTAAACAGGTAAACCAAAATCAAAGGAAGAAGAAAACAAATCAATGGAACAACTTTTTGAAGAAGAAGATGAAAAAGAAGTAGAAGAGGAAGATGAAGATGAAGAGAATCTGACAGAAGCAGAAGAGCAAGTTCAGCAAGTATCTCCAAAGACACCTAGGAAACGAGTACAGAAGAATCATCCTTCAAATTAGATTATTGGAAACAAATATGCAGGAGTTGAGACTAGAAGAAAAGTCCATTCACCAGAACAAACACACCTAGCACTCTTATCTACAATTGAACCAAACTATTTTGAAGAAGCCAGCAAGGATGAATTTTGGAATAAGGCCATGGATGAAGAATTGGATCAAATAGAGAAAAATGAAACTTGTGAATTGGTTCCAAGACCAGAGAATAAGAATGTGATCGGCACAAAATGGGTCTTCAGGAACAAATTGAATGAATATGGATAGGTTACAAGGAACAAAGCTAGATTGGTATGTCAAGGATATGCACAGATTGAAGGAATTGACTTTGAAGAGACATTTGCCCCAGCTGCCAGATTGGAAGCAATCCATTTTCTTTTAGCTTATGCATGCTCCAAAAATGTTAAAGTATATCAGATGGATGTAAAATCAACTTTTCTGAATGGGGAACTTGAAGAATAAGTCTACATTGAACAACCAGAAGGAATTCAGTTGTCAGAGAACACAAACTATGTGTGTAAATTAAAGAAGTCCTTGTATGGTCTAAAACAGGCTCCTAGAGCATGGTACTCTAGACTGGATAAGTATCTGCAGCAGGCAAGGTTCAGAAAATGAAGTGCAGACAGCAACCTTTACATCAAAGTAATTCAAGGTAATATTTTATTAATTGAAGTTTATGTTGATGTTATTATTTTTGGTAGTGATGATGACAGGTTAAGCCAGAAATTTTCAAAAGACATGCAGAATGAATTTGAAATGTCGTTACTTGGAGAACTATCCTTCTTTCTGGGACTTCAGATACGTCAAAGAAACCAAGGAATTTTTATTTATCAAACCATGTATATCAGAGAAATGCTAAAGAGGTTCGGAATGGAAGATTGCAAAACAGTTATCACTCCCATGCAAACCAGTTGTAAGTTGAGAAAATATGATGATTCGAAGTCTATAGATCAGAGGAAATACAGGTCAATGATTGGCAGCCTACTATATGTGACAGCATCCAGACCAGATGTAATGTAGGCAGTTGGACAGGTGGCATGATTTCAAGCAGCACCAAAGGAATCACATGTATTAGCAGTAAAGAGGATCTTCATATATCTCAAAGGAACAGAAGAGTTTGGATTATGGTATCCAAAAGGAAAAGATCTATCACTTATTGCCTACACAGATGCAGATTGGGCAGGTTGTATTGATGACCGACGAAGCACCAGTGGAGCAGGGTTCTACTTAGGTGATTGTTTGGTATCATGGATAAGAAAGAAACAATCATCAATATATCTATCTACAACCGAGGCAGAGTATATTACAGCAGCAACATGTTGTACACAGGTTCTTTGGATGAAACAAACTTTGACAGATATACAGGTTGAGTATTATGAGCCCATTCCAATATATTGTGATAATACAAGTGCCATCAGTATCTCAAAAAACCTGGTGATGCACTCCAAGATGAAGCACATTCTAATCAAGTATCACTTTCTATGGGAACATGTTGCAGAAAAGAACATCAGAGTTGAGTATCTGCGCACAAAAGAACAAGTGGAAGACATCTTTAAAAAACCACTTCCACGGGAAGCCTTTGAATATCTTCGCCAAAGACTTGGAGTTATTTCTACTCCAAAATGAATGCTTTTTGAATTCTTTTTGAATTCTTATCTTATATGTCTTAGATGTACATGAGGAAGCACCATAAGAGGATAGTTTAGTCAGGGGGAGCAACCCTGGATGGAAAGATACCTTTTCCATTGATGAAAAAGGGGGGGAGATTTATCAGATGCAGAGGACAGAGGCATGGTTCCATGGGGTATCATGAGTGATATGATTCCAGGCTTGCATCAGAGTGTTGCCATCAATGCCAAAGGGGGACATTGTTTATTAAGGTTGATTGTCATTGATGTCAACCCTTGAAGAAATCCCTGTAGCACAAAGGTTTGGGTAATGGACCCAATATTGTTTGATGTAAATATGACTCATTATTTTTTTTTCATGGTTGATAAGAAGTAAATATGGATGAACTCCAAAGTGGTCCCCTTATGGTGAAAGCCCTCACGGGAAGACGCTTTGTGGACTTAGAGAACCCATGCTTAATAGTGGAATAATGAAATGAAGGACAATGAATTTTTCAGTGAAACTATCCTAGATTGATAGTGCTTGTCATGAAATTTCTATTGGTATGTGGAACGTCACATAACTCCTCACAGTTAGAGAGTTATGGCCATGAGAAGGTTGAGACCCCAGGTTTGGGTAATGGACCCAATTTTGTTTGATGGGTAATGGTATGAGTTATGATATATTTTCAGATAATACTATTCTATATGGATAGTACATTTCATGCCATTTCTGGTGGTATGTGGAACGTCACATAACTCCTTGTGGTTTGAGAATAATGGCCTTACGAAGTTGGAGGACCCTCATATGTCATCTAGAAGCCCCAAAAGGTCAAAGTAGTCAAAGTGGTTTAAGAGATTTTAAAAGGTAAATAATAAAGTGAATTAATGAGTGAATTATAATTCAAAGTGAATACAAAATAAATTATTTCAATAATAAATTTAATGGAGAAATTAGAAGTGGGTTAACCCTAAAATAAGGAAAGTGGGGCCAAGTGACCTAGAAGATGTCTTTAAGGAAGCTACTTGAAGAGTATAAATAAGAGGCAAGGCTCTCTCATTTTAGATACATTTGATCATATTGAATATCTATAGGTGTCTGAGGTAACCAAGGATATCTAAGCCAAAATTCAGAGGGAAGGTGAAGAAAATAAGGTTGAATTGCTAGGAATGATAAATTATTTTGATGGTGTTTTCTAAGGTATGTTATTTACAGGTCATCTCACCATTTTTGCTATAAATTTTTTTCTATAATGATTCAGACCGTGAAATGGTTATTCCATTGATAAAACATATCCAAGTATCTATGGTAAAAAATTCATCTTGTGGGTCGTTTTATTTTGGGAGTTACACTACGTGGAAATTAGGGTTTGTGGCTAGTCCTAAAACTAGTCAAAAAAAAAGTGTTTCGGGTAAAAATGTCATAACTTCTTCATAAAAGATCCAAATTCAGTGAGACCAAATTTGTTGGTTAGGGTATAGTATTTAGTGTGTTCTGTAATATTTTCATGTCAATTCAACAAATATTCCGTGCGGGGAACCCTCTGCAAGGTCACTCTCTAGAATAATCCAGAATTCAGCAAGGTATGTCATTTTTGCTATAACTCATTTTATGAGAGGTTCCAAGTAGTGACACTTAGAGGAATTGCATAAAACACATTGAAGAACATTGTGTATCAGTTTGATATATTTATACATTACAGGTACAAAGTTATGATTACTTCAAGATAGGGTTGTTGACCAATCCAAAACTAAGCATGTGAGACTAAAGAAAAGTTCGATGAAAATGCTAGTCTCTTGTTGTTAAAGTTAAGGAAGGTTTACAGGAGTGTGATAATATACACCATGTCTATTACAGAGATGCAAATCAGATTTGGATGATGAAATTTATGAGGGATTTTGGTTGAGGTACATATTGAGTACATGGTTGAGACAACTAGTTGATGAGTTGGCACATACATAAGGTGTATAGTTGATGATGTTGGTACATATTGATGATTCATAGTTGATGAGTAGTTGAAACATGATTGGTACATACTTGGTACATGGTTGGATGCACTTGTTTACGGTATAGGTTGATTACAGGTTGTTTGGTACAAGTTGGTGCATGGTTGATGCACTTGTTTATGGTACAGGTTGATTACAGATTGAGGTACAGGTTGATGCATGGTTGATGCATGGTTCAGATTTATTGGTACATGTTTACAGCAATATATCTCACATTGATAGTGTGACAGTGGTTCCATCATTCTACTTCTACTTCAGGGTGGCAGGATGGGTCAAGGACAAGTGGTTGTAGCCACCCTTCGGTTGTCGCTAGAGAACATAGGGGGTTGTAGCCTCCTTCTGGTTGTAGCCAAAGAATTGGGGAGTTAGAGCTTCCTTCAAGTTGTATCCTGAGAAACTAGGGGGTTGGAGCCTCCTTCCAGTTGCAACTGGAAAGCAAAGGAATTTGGTGTTTCCAATGAATGTAATTCTTCAAGATATATAAGAAAAATCATTTTGTGGTTTTATCCCGCTTTGGGTTTCCACGTAAAACACTGGTGTATTTTGTATGTGTATGATTGTTCATTTTTTCATTGCTCATTATTGGATGATAATTCTACATTGACATAACACTTGGATTATTTGGTTAAAAAATGATTAAATTGCTCTATTATTGATTCACCCCTCCTCTGAGTAATCCAACAATAACAACAGGTGTGTCTTCATCAAGCGACCACTTTGGAGGCACCTTGCCTTTCAAGGTACAAGTTAATTTTGATATTCCCATATTTGAAGGATAGATAGATGCAGATGCCCTAGAAAAATGGTTAAATCTGCTAGAAGGTTATTTCTCTGACAGGGAAAAGATCACCTTCTCACTCCTTAAGTCTCTATCCCATGTCAAACATTGGTGGTAAAATTACTGGGAGCAAAGTTCCACAGACGATTCTCGAATATATGGGGCCGATCCCATTTGGGATTTTTTTGTGGATGCAGTAAAGGAACAACATTACCCTGTTGGCAACCATGAGGACCGGTACATGAGATGGACCACATTGTGGCAAGAGAGGGGCCAAGAAATTTTGGATTTCACCAATACCTTCCATACCTTGCGCACCAAGCTGGGTATCAAATACTTCAAACAACATTTGGTTTTGAAATACTGTGGGGCTCTACACAGATACATCCAAACTGAAATGGATTTTCTGGACATCTCATCACTCAATGTTGCTTATTGATATGTTGTTAAAATCGAGTAGAAATTTAAGCACCAGAACAAATGGGAGTTCGGGTCTGCAAATCCGCAACAACCAAAGTATGATAAAGAATAGCCTCACAAATAGTTTCTTGAAAACCAGTCCAAGCCACAGGAAAAGAAGGGTCACGGGAAGACGAAGAAGGACACTAGAAAATGGTGTAATTTCCATAAAAGCCCCTGGCACAACACCGATGAATGTCACTCAAAATAGTCATTGGTGGTCATAATCAAAGACAAGGAGCCGAACCCTAATTCAAAATCTGATTCAGAAAATACTGACAGAAGACAGATCATCGACACAGACCCCACTGCTATTGTTAGGACCGCAGCAATTCAACCAGAAGAACCAATAGATCCTGAAAAGGGGGAGTGCATTTTTCATTCACAGATGTGGGTAAAGGGGACTCCGTTGCATTTTATTGTTGATAGTGGAAGTCAGAAGAACCTCATCATAGCAGAGGTCGTCAAACAAATGGGATTGTCGACAACACCACATCCAAATCCATACAACATTAGGTGGTTTCACCAATGACGGGATCTCTGTGTTAGCCAGTAGTGTCAATTTTCATACAACATCCATCCCTTCAAGGATGAGGTATTATGTGATTTTTCCCCGCTGGATGTCTATCATGTTCTCCTGGGCCAGCCATATATGTGGAAGTGCCATGATATCTATGAGTCTTGACCCCGTAGTTGTTAATCCACTGACGCATGTCCCTTTCGAATCAACGGTTGAGATCTCCTTCGGGTCTCAAGACTTCGGAGATTTCAAATCTCAAACCCATTCTTTCCTCCAGAGTGATGTCACTTACTTACGTAACTTGATGATGTGTCATGACCCTAGTATCTACCACGTGTCGCTCGGATTTCTGATTTCCACGTACCTAAAATGTCGAATCAACTTGACACTTGTCATTGTCTGATTCTAACACGTGTCCTTCCTGACGTAGATCCTCATGTGCCACATGTTCTTATCCTGGATCTAACGGTTGTCCTAACTCCTGGTGTATATTAGATTGACAACTGAGAGTGACTTCGGACCTTCATCTTTCGGGACTTTGGGACTTTTGACATTTCTTGGTGGTGAAACTGTTGAAGCAATTCTCTCGGAGTGACGTAACTTGCTTACGTCAATTGTTGACATGGCCCGAGCCAATTTCTTCTTGATACTTTTCATCATCTAATTATGCCATGTGTATTCACTGACATGGTCTGCTGACCAACAACATTGATCCAACGGTCCTCGTATATCCTCCAAATCTGATGGTCCTTATTCATTTTGGATTTTCAGGCTTCGGGTTTTTCCAATCTCAAACTTTTCAGAGCATAACCTCCTCGTATATTTATATCCGAAGTGAATCATGTTCATTGATCAGGTTCTTAGATCGATGGCTCAATCTTTCTACGATGCATCTCTTCTGGCACATCCTGTCCTTCTACTTGGAATGATCCAACGACTGACAGAAATTCACATTTCGGGAATTTCAAATCTCAAGCTCTCTAGAGTGTAACCTCCTCGCGTCTTTAGATCCGAAGTGAATCATGCTCATTGATTAGGATCTTAGATCGATGACTCGATCTTTCTGCAATGCATCTTTGTTAGCTTATCCTATCCTTCCACTCGAAAGTGATCCGACAACTGACGGGAATTCGCATAATCTAATTCTCAATCGTTTTGCCCTGCTTATCCTATCCTTCCACTCAAAAATGATCCAATGGTTGTGAAGGTTCTTGAAGTAGATCCATGATCAAGGATGATTATGGAGCCACAACTTGTGAATGATTTAACTCGTCACCCAAACTCCGCAATTGGAATTTATGCGTTGGTGGTGAGTTAACCACAATCGTTGATCTTTGAAGCTATAAGATCTGGCGATCCTGATTAATTGCGGGATTGGAACAAGCGTGATGTTTAATTCTCCTTTCAATCTCTGCAATTCATCCCTGTCATAGATTTGGTGATTTCACATCTGACCGTCACGATTTAATCTGACTTAAACTCATTGTTTGGTGTGTCAACCGCAGTCGTAGATCTTTGAAGCTATGAGATCTGACGATCTAGACAGATTGCAAGATTGTAACTAGAGAGTAGTTTAATTTAGCTTTCGCTCCCCGCAATTCATCCATGTCATTGATATGGCTTGTAGATCTGATGATATTGATTTGATCTAAGTTTTGTCTTGCCATCTCTTCTGATCTTTTGATCTTCATTCGTTAACTCTCCTGAGATTTAATCTTTGTTTGACATCAGTCATTATATATTGTTTTTCTTGCCTGTAAACATACCATCGTTGTTGTTGTTCTTTCCATCAATGACAAGCACACTCTGCCTGTAAACATGAAAACAATATCCCCCTTTGGCATTGATGGAAACCCTAAAATCCTACGCTATTCTACTTGGACCTCCAACTGTAGCATTTGGACCACTCCTTTTCTCTTCGTTTGACATCAATGTCAAAGAAAACATGCTCCTCCTGAGCTGTTGCAATACTTTTTGGAGATATCAGATATTCAACCAAAACATACTCCCCCTGATAGGATGGACTCGCTTAGGTGAGAGTAGGGATGACACCCATCTTCTGACGAAGGTATTCAAAAGGTGTCTTGTCTAGGGGTTTAGTAAAGATGTCTGCAATTTGTTATGTGGAAGGAATATAATTCAGCTGAACAGCTCTGTTTGTAACCTGCTATTTGAGGAAATGATACTTTATTAAGATATGCTTCGTCTTTGAATGGAGAACAAAATTCTTCGAGACACTAATGGAACTGGTGTTATCACAGTGAAGTGGAATTGGATCAATATAAATTTCCTTCAAATCTGCAAGAGTTTGTATCATCCATAAAATCTGAGTGCAGCAATGTACTCTACCTTTGTAGTTTATAATGAGATAGATCCCTTATTTTTACTAAGCCATGCTACTAACGAATCACCTAAGAAGAATGCACCTCCACTGGTGCTCTTTCTCTCATCCAAACAGTTTTCCCAATCAGCATCTGATTATACAGTTAATTGTTTGTTTTGATTCCTAGGATACCAAAGACCATAAGTCATTATGCCCTTCAAATATTTGAATATCCTCTTGATAGATGCTATATGAATTTGTTTAGGGGCAGACTGATAATGACCTACCATTCCAATAGCCTGCATTATATCATGATGGGATGTTATGATGTACAGAAGACTACCTATCATTGATCAATATGTTCTTTGATCAACAACAGGTGAAATATCATCTTTACTGAGCTTGCAACCAACCACCATAGGTGTACTAACATGAGAGGAATCTTCCATCTGAAACCTCTTTAACATCTCTTTCAAATACTGTTCTTGAGAGATAAATATCCCTACAGAACTTTGATTGATTCATAAACCAAGAAAATATGAGAGTTCTCCTATCATGGACATCTCAAACTCGGTCTGCATTGAATTAGCAAACCATTGAACTGAAAGGTCATTAGTGCATCCAAAGATAATGTCATCTACATAAACGAAAACAACTAATAAATCATCACCTTCAGACTTTATATATAGATTACTGTCAACAGTACCTTTCTTGAACCCTTTGTCCTGTAGAAATTTGTCCATTCTATGATACCAGGCTCGTGGTGCCTGTTTCAGTCCATATAATCCCTTTTTCAACTTACAGACATAGTTAGGATTATCTGTCAATGAAAATCCTTCAGGTTTATCCATGTATACTTCTTCTGCTAGGTCTCCATTAAGAAAAGATGACTTAACATCCATCTTATATACTTTAAATTTCTTATGGCATGCATAGGCCAGAACCATTCTGATGGATTCCAATCTTACCACTAGTGCAAAAGTTTCATAAAAATCTTGTCCTTCAACTTGTGCATACCCCTTATGGACCAATCTGGATTTATTCTTAACAATTTTTCCTTGTTCATTTATTTTATTCTTAAACACCCATTTGGAGCCAATTACATTCTTATTTGCAGGTCTAGGAACAAGCTCCCAAGTATTTTTCTTCTCAAATTGATCAAGTTCCTCATTCATTGATTTTAACCAATTTTCATTTTCACTGGCTTCATTGAAGTTCTTGGGTTCCACCATGGATATGAAGGCTATATGTGATTTCTCGGTGTCTTTGATTATCCTTCTCCTGGTTTGTACACCTTTGTCTTTCTCACCAATTATCTGACTAGCAGGATGATTCTTTTGAGTAATTTTGGAGGAAGGATTTGATGTTGTTTGTTGATTTGAGTCTGCCTGAGTATTTGCATCTTCATCTGACTCGGAGTCTTCTTGTTCTGATTCTTGGACCTGTTCAACTTCAACTTCAACTATATCCTCTGTTGTTGATTCAGTGTTGTTCACCTCTCTTACTGGGACTCCTTCATCAACTTTTCTGTCAATATGGTCAACCAATTTATGCAACCTACTATTATAGCATTTGTATCCTTTATTGTTTGTAGCATACCCTAATAAGATGCCTTCATCGGCCCTGTCATCATACTTGCCAAGGTTTTCATTATTATTCTTTATGTAGCACTTACTCCCAAAAACTTTGAAGTGTTTGATTGTAGCAGGTCTTCCATGCCACAGTTCATAAGGTGTCTTGTCACTGTGTGGTCTGAGATGAGCTTTGTTAAGAATATGGATTGTTTTGTGTATTTCTTCTACCCAATAGGTTTGACCAATGTTCTTCTCATTCATCATTGACCTGGGCATTTGTTGAACTGTTCTGGTTTTCCACTCAACTACTCCATTTTGTTGTGGAGTTCATGGGATTGTGTATTCTCTTTTGATCCCATGTTTAACACAGAATTCCTTGAAATCACTTGACATAAATTCTCCTCCTCTGTCTGATCTTACAACCTTTAATCTATTGCATGTTTGATTCTCAGTTAAACCCTTAAATATTTTAAATTTCTCAAATGCTTCATCTTTTTATTTGAGAAAAGCAACCCAAGTGAGTCTGGAGTAATCATCAATGATCAGCATGAAGTAGTTTTCCTTCCCTGTGCCTTCCTGTCTTGATGGTCCAAATAGATCCATATGAACTAATTGGAGTGGTTTCTCTGTTGAAGTAGATTTCTTGGATTTAAACTATGTCCTGGTTAGCTTTCCTATTTGGCAGGGTTTACACACAGAATCTTGTGGCTTTGATATTCTTGGAAGATCTTTTATTGCCTCAAGATTTTTGAGCTTGATTAAGTGGTCAAAGTTTAGATGTCCAAGTCTCCTATGCCATAACCAACTCTCATCATGTTTTCTTAGGTGACACTCTTCTCTATCCTCTTTCAGCACATATACATTATTATCTGTCCTTGTGCCTTTAGCCACCACTTGTCCTGAATTTACAGACTTTATCTTACAATCTTTGGAAGTGAACACCACTTCACATCCTCTATCACACATTTGACTTGCACTAAGCAAATTATGTTTCATCCCATCTACAAGCAGGACATCCTGGGCTTTTCCTTTGCCATTACTTAAACTCACAATCCCTTTACCTTTGATTTTACCTGGTTCATCATTTCCAAAGGTCACATTTCATGTTTTTCCTTTACTTATAGACATAAAATTATCCTTGTCTCCAGTCATGTGCTTGGAACATCCACTGTCTATATACCAGGGGTCTTTTTGTTTTTGAGCTGAATGTACTAGACCACAATTTTCATTATCTTTCTCTTTCCATGTGTTGACATTTTTAGCTAAGGGTTTTATCTTTGTATCTGTTTTGTAATTATTCAGATGGCAGTTTGCAGCTTTGTGGCCAAAATTATGATAGTTATAGCATGTGAGCTCATTGTTCAATAGGTCAAAGTTATTGGTGCAACTTTGTCTATTCATTGGTTGTTTAGTTCTATGTTGCAAAGATTGTTTATTTCTTGATCTTCTCAATTGCATGTCTCTAAACTTAATTTGACAATTTGCAATCTTATGACCAAAATTAGAGCAGTAAAAACAGTAACCATGAAATCAATTTTGGTACCTGAAGGATGGCCTTCGTCTTGGTATTTGTTGCTCCATCTTCTGATATCTTTATTTTTTATCAGGGATTGTCTTATCTTTATTAGCTTTTGGTGACAGAGTACTCACATGATCTTATTGCCTGCTGATTTGGAACTTGATCATCTTTACTGGCTCTTTGATTTTTGTCTGTTTGATAATTGAACCACTTACATAGCCTAAACCAGTATTCAACAAATGAGATCTCTATTTGTTCATAATGTCATTTAGTTCTGTTGAGGCTTTAATGCTTGGAATATTTTGGAGATACAATGCATTAAACTTCTCCATCTCTTTTCTGTTTTTTACTACCTCTTCTTCCAAGGCTTCACATCTTGCCTTATTTTCTGATAACTGTTGTTTCAGAATGTCCTCTATCTTCTTTGCCTCTTCTAAATCCACTTTTAGTAGAGCAAAGTCTTCATCAGGTTTTTTACCATTCTTTTCAAACTACATCAACAATTGTTTTTGTTTTCTCTTCTTAAGTCTGATTCTGTCAATCTCTTCTAAAGAACTTATTAGTTCACCTTCCATACAACCACAGTTTCTTCATCATTAACATCACTTCCAGTGTTTTTATTATCATAATCCTCTTTGGCCATAAGCACAAATTCATTAACCTTATCTTCACATGAAGAGTCACTATCTGTGTCTTTTGAAGAGTCATCATTGTTTACACATAAACTTTTCTTTTTACCAAATCTCTTGGGTTTGTACCTCTTTTCACCTTTAGAATTTTGATCTTGCTTCTTGTGTGGACACTTAGATGCAAAGTGACCTATATTTCGACAATTAAAACACTTGAAGGGCAACTTGCCTTGATACTCGCTTGGTCCTTTCTTTAGTCTTCTCACAAATTTTTCTTCAATTTCATCAGGCTTGAATTCCTCATTCTTATATGCTTTAAAAGAAGCTTCTCTATTGGTGGATTTATCTTTACCTATCCTCATTTCATATGCATTCAATGTTCCTAGAAGTTGATCAAAAGCCAAATCTTTTAGATCATTAAGTTTTTCTATAGTAGAAACCTTTGGGTTGAACCTATCTGGCAGAGATCTCAAAATTTTCTAAACTAACGAGGCTTCCTCAATTTTTTCACCAAGTGATTTCATTGCATTTACTAGTTCTTCAACTCTCATAAAGTACTTCCCAATAGTTTCATCTTGTTTCATATATAGTTGTTCAAATTGTACTTTGTAGGATTGAATCTTGGCATCCTTTGCCTTCTCATTACCTTCATAACTGCTAATGAGTTTGTCCCACATGTCATTGGCAGATTCTAAGTGCATAACTTTTACAAATTCTGCTTCTGCAAGCCCACTCAGAATAACATTCATAGCCTTAGCGTTGAAGCTAAATTCTAGCTTGTCATCCTTATTAGCTAGTACAACTGGCTTTACATAACCAGTCTCTACCACATCCCAGACATCTGCACCTAAAGACATTATGTAGGTTCTCATCCTAACTTTCCAAAAGGCAAAGTTTGTTCCATTGAATGGGGGGGACTTATTGGTTGAAGTTCCTTCATGACTTGACATGTTTAAGCTTACTGATCTACCTTTAAATAAAAGGAACCTGCTTTGTTACCAATTGTTGGACAACTGAGAGGGGGGGGTGAATCAGTTGTTACTATGCTTAAACAATTATGCCCATTTTAAACTCTTTACAGAACACTCAATGATGACCACAATAATGTAGGGAAGTAAGCAATAAAATATTCAACATCAATCACACACATGAAATATACAGAGACAGATAATTCCTAAGGAAACTCATAAAGGGAAAAACCTCTTCTTCTTGATATGATAAGTAATCTTTGTTTTATGTACATTATCATTCCTATGAGCTCCAACTCCTCTTGAGGCTGCAACCTTTGTTTTACAAGCAACAACTTGCTGAGAGCACCAACTCTTTGGTTTCTCTAGAACCCACTAGAAGGAAGCACCAACTCCCTGAGTGTTCCAACACTGACTAGATGGAAGCACCAACTTCCAGTCACATAGGCACCAACATGTATAACAGAGAACAATAGTTCTCCCTTGCACCACCCTACCACCCTGAAAAATATAAATCTTTGCTTACTGAAATTTATTACAATGATACAGTTTTTATCAATGGATTACCAGTCACTTCACTATTCTGCTACATTGCACTGCTCTACTATGCCTACATTAGTGTCCTCCTGCTCGCATGCTTGCACTTTCTGTTCTCCTACCTTTTATTCTTTGTGTGCCATCTCCCTTCTATGCGCTATGCCTCTGCATATTCTTCACTGCGTCATTGTTCGGCCCTATAGGTTGTTCACTCCATCTCTTCCTCACAACTCCATAGTTAACCCACAGAATCGCTTCACTTCTATGTTTTGCATGATCATCATGGAAACTTCTCGTCATCTCTGGCGGTTAGCACCATGTGTTCATCATCAGTGAGCGTTATGTTGAGATTCCTTAGCTTCTCTGGTAGTCGAAACTCGTCATCTTCTCTGTCAGTTACAGCCAGTTAATTATGGCTTCTTTGGCTTCTAAGCCCCTTCCTTCAAGTGATCACTAGCGATGACCATATGTCTAGGCTTAATGAGCGCTTGAGCGCTTATCAATTCAATGGCCATGGTTCATTCTCATGAAATGGATGATTATCGTAACTTCAGCACTTTTCCCTTCGGGTCTTCATGACTTCCAACCTTTCAAATCTCCTGAATATAATATCGTCGAATAGATCGGACGGTTCACATTTATATCTTTGACCCAGATCAATGGTTGTATTTGATCCTTACATCTATCCTTCATTTCTTAATCCGATGGCCAGGACTTAATCAAGCAATGGGATGGATGGCCACCATTTACTCTGTGACTTCGTCTATTATGCTTACGCTATCCTTCCACTATATTTTGATCAATGGTTGAGAATGCAGCCGAACATCGAATCGATGGTCGATATCTACTACGGGTCTCCGGACTTCGAAGATTTCAAATCTCAACCCGTTCTTTTCTCTGTACGGGAATCTTCCAAAGTTGTCAATCCACTGACGTGTGTCCCTTTAGGATCAATGGTCGAGATCTCCTTTGGGTCTCCGAACTTCAGATATTTTGAATCTCAAACCCCTTCTTTCCTCTAGAGTGATGTCACTTACTTACGTCACTTGATGATGTGTCATGAGCCTAGTGGATGCCACGTGTCACTCGGATTTGTGATTTCCACGTACCTAAAATGTTGAATCAACTTGACACTTGTCATTGTCTGATTGCGCCACATGTTCTTGCTGACGTAGTCTTACTGATGTGGATCCTCATGTGGCACATGTTCTTCTCCTAGATCTAACAGTTGTCCTAACTCCCCATGTATCTTAGATCGATGGCTGAGAATGACTTCGGACCTTCATCCTTCGGGACTTCGGGACTTTTGACATTTCTTGGTGTTGAAACTCCTGAAGCAATTCTCCTAGGGTGACGTAACTTGCATATGTCACTTGTTGACATGGCATGAGCCAATTTCTTCTTGACACTTGTCATCATCTGATTATGCCATGTGTATTCGCTAACATGGTCTGCTAACATGGCCTGCCACATATCCTTGATGACATGGTCTACTGATCAACAACATTAATCCAATGGTCCTCGTATATCCTCTAAATTCGATGGTCCTTATTCATTTAGGATTTTTGGGCAGTTTTTTCCAATCTCAAACTTTTCGAAGCATAACCTCCTCGTATCTTTATATTCGAAGTGAATGATGTTCGTTGATCAGGATATTAGATCAACGGCTCGATCTTTCTACGATGCAACTCTTTTGGTGTATCGTGTCCTTCCACTTGGAATGATCCCACAGTTGATGGAAATTCACATTTTGGGAATTTCAAATCTCAAGCTCTCTAGAGTGTAACCTCCTTGTGTCTTTAGATCTGAAGTGAATCATGGTCGTTGATCAAGATCGTAGATCGACGGCTCAATCTTTCTTTAATGCAGCTTTGCTATCTTATCCTGTCCTTCCACTTGAAAGTGATCTGATGGCTGACGGGAATTCGCATAATCGAATTCTCAATCATTTTTCCTCGTTTATCCTATCCTTCCACTCAAAAGTGATCCAACGGTTGTGAAGATTCTTGAAGCAAATCCACGATCAAGGATGATTGCGGAGCCACAACTTGCGAGTAATTTAACTCGTCACCCAAACTCCGCAATTAGAAGTTGTGCACTGGTGGTGAGTTAACCACAATAGTTGATCTTCGAAGCTATAAGATCAGATGATCCTGACTGATTGCGAGATTGGAACAAGCACGATGTTTAATTCTCCTTTCAATCTCCACAATGTATCTCTACCATAGATTTGGCGATTTCGCATCCGACAATCACGATTTAAACTTACTTAAACTTATTTTTTTTTGGGTCAACCGCAGTCGTAGATCTTTGAAGCTATGAAATATGACGATCTAGACAGATTGCGGGATTGTAACTAGTGAGTAGTTTAATTCATCTTTCTCTCCCCGTAATTCATCTCTATCATTTATCTATCTTGCATATCCGGCGGTCTTGATTTGATCTGAGTTTTGTCGCGCCATCTCTTCTGAGCTTTTGATCTTCATTTGTTAACTCTCCTGAGATTTAATCTATGTTTTACATCAGTTATTATATACTCTTTTTCATGCCTATAAAAATCCCATCATCATTGTTGTTCTTTCAATCAATGACAAGCACACTCTGCCTATAAACATGCCAACATAAATGATTGGTTGAAAATGGTAAGTGAAGAGAGGTAAATGGATACCAAGTAAAGTGATAGTTGTCAGTGCACCTGTACCTACCCAAGACACAAGAAATACACGTTTCCATCCAATTATAGTAATGGATCAGAAAGTTACACTTGTTTTCCCTGAAATACAACAGCATATAGGTTAGTAAATCAGCAATAGATTACATCCAAATCAACGAGTAAAAGGTATATATCAGTGAGCAATGTCAGTAATAAAACTAGTAACCAATGTGGACTGAAAATAACACTTCAATATTGAATAAAGATGGTTGTCATAAAAGTAAATTTATGCAGCAATATATCAGCCTTATGGCTGTAGCATTCAATGAAGTACAACAACAAATCTGACCATCAAAAAGTGACAAAATCTAGCCCAATAGATGCACCTAGGTTAGTAGGTTAAACTAGCAAAGTTAGAGGGTTTGTCTAGGGTTAGTTTGTGAGATATTAGTGGTTTGGGTTAGAGTTTAAAGCAGCCCTAATGGATGTAGGTTAGTTTTACTACAGCAATAAGAATTTGTGGGAGAAAGAGAACGCCCTAGGGGAGGAAGAATCCCCAAGGCATCAAGATCATTATCCAAAAGAGACAACTTCAAAACTTGAAATTAGTAAGTTTACCAAGGTAGCAATTTATTTCTCCCATGCAATAAGTAAATGAATAGTGCCTTTAAGAAAGGGTTAATGGAGTCAAGAGAATGTGAAGAATCTAGATAGGCTACTTCCTTGGGGGTGTAAACCCTTTTACTCTCCAAGGCAAGATTCTCTTAGCTAGGGTTTCAACTAGGAGGGTGTATGCAATTATACTCCTCTTATTAAACCCTTATGAAGCAATATTCCCTTAGCAATAAAATGTTGAAAACACAAGTAGGGTGTATGCCCTTATACTCCCTACTTGGCTCAAGCAAATAGAACCTTTAAATTGTACAAATGATAATAGAATGAAATAAATGGCACATTCAAACATTTAAAATCCAATAAAACCTAGACTAACCACCAAAAAAGCAATGAAGAAAACCTTCCAAGGCTAGCGCACCATCTCCATCAACCATAACCAAGACAGCCATAAAAAAAATCACAAGAGAGAGAACTAGCCAAAGAGAGTAAAAAATTTAGTCCAAGAGCCTCTCACAATGGAGAGTTATGTCTTATGTAAAAATGAAATGAGGTGAACTCAATTTATATCATCCTCCTAAACATAATTTGTCCAAAATTGTCCATAATATTAGGGTAAAACACAAGACAAGGGGATAACAGCCCTTGTCTTTCCCCTTTACAATAATTTAACACCATTTTACGCATAGAAAACCCTAAAACAAAGGTGGTGTCATCCCTTGAAGGAGGACATTTTGGAAAATTAAGCAAGTCGTTGGAGCTGGGTTGTAAATTAGGGCCTCCAAAGGCCATGTGGGAATCATTTGGAGCCTCTCCACCTCAAAATGTCATGTGCCATGCTTTGTTTCATCATCAACCACCACATGCCCCTCAAATGTGACGTCAAGCTCCTAGGGAGTGACGTTTTTCCCCTTCTGGGCAAGTCCTTTGGCATGCAAAGGGTGGGATATGTCTATCCAGTTGTCTCTTAGGCATCCAAAGGTATCTCTCTCTAGTTTAGTAGGTGGGCCTATGTCATCCATCCGATGGGTTTCTTGCCTCATGGAATCCCAAGCTGGGCTTGTTCTTCCAAAACTGGCCACCAATCTGTACCTGAAAGACAAATGAATATGCCCTCCAAGGATCTCAATTCAAAGCATCATGATGAGTAAATCAAGTTAATAAAAGAGCCATCAAAGCATGTATACCAGGACTACATCATACAAACATGTGCATAAGAAACTAGACGTTTTTCCAAGTTTGGTTGTGTGAGGGTTGGCATGGTACTTGTTGGTCACTATAATTGCTTAATTGATTTAAACAATCAAGTGATACATAAATTATCAACCCAGGGAAGTATTTTATTTCAAAGATAGCCACACACTATATATGCTCAATTCCAAAAGCAACTTAGTGTTGTAGTAAAGAAACTTATGCTAATCACACTTGCTTGAATAAACTGAAGCTCTGAATTAAATCACAGGAAAGTAACTTCCCTATTGCAATTCTTTAAAGATCAATCTAAGAATCCTGGATTACATTAATATAACACTTGCAATGGGAAAGAACAACTATTCTTCAATCAGAGAATAGGACCCTTACTCTCAAACAGAGACTTCAGTACTAACACTCTTTCATGAAAACAGTAATGCAAAAAACAATTAACTCTATCTAACAGAGAACAAAGCCACCTAGTTCCTTCCTTTCTAAGCAGGAGCCTTGAGCCTTATTTCTGTTTTAGAAAACTTGTGAGGTTGAGGTTTACAGAGAATAGGGCAGTCTGATCCCGTCCTTTCTGAGCAGGGATCCTTAACCCAGTTTCTGGCTAGCACAATTGCAGCAATAATTGAAATCTACAGAAGACAAGGTGTTTTGATTCCTTCATGTCTGAGCAGGAACCCTTAACCAAATCTCTGGCTAGCACACTTGCAGCAGTAAAGGAAATCTACAGAAGACAAGGTGTTTTGATTCCTTCCTGTCTGAGCAGGAACCCTTAACCAAATCTCTGGCTAGCACACTGGTAGAAGCAAATGAAATCTACAGAAGAAAAGGTGTTTTGATTCCTTCCTGTCTGAGCAGGAACCCTTAACCAAATCTCTGGCTAGCACACTGGCATAAGTAAATGAGTTCTACAGAGGGTAGGATATTTCGATTCCTTCCTGTCTGAGCAGGAACCTTTAATCTAGTCTCTGCTAGCCTCATAAAATCGTCACACAAGATTGCTGATAAAAAGAATTACAAATTTCATTCAATAAACTAAGACAGAGTCAGTAGTGTTTCAGCAAAGCGGAATCCATTAAAAACAGTGTTTCAGCAAACGACAGTTAAATCAAAGCATAAACAGAAATTGTACTAACACACTTCTAACTAATGGGTGAATCTTGTGAAGAAGGTGGGCCCTCCCTTCTCACAAGATTCCCCTGAAATGAGGAAGCTAGAGGAAGATACTCAAAGCAGTCTTCTATTCATCTGTCAAAATATCACATTACAATTTGGAAAATAGAATACGTCCCGCTTCTCTGGAGTTGCTTCAATACATCAAACTTGGATCCCTCGAATGGTGATTTCCTCTGATTTAAAGAGGAGATCCCTTCGATACAATAATTACAATGCATAACTGAGCCTTATCCTAAATCGGATCTTCTTTCTAAACCAGCATAGGATGTCCTAGTCTCATGCAACTGAATGCTATTACAGGAGTTGAATGAGGTATTGTTGTTATGGCTGGTGTAACAACTTCTTCTTGTTGTTGCGGATGTTGTTTCAGCATCACAATTCACGGGCTATTTCAGCCACGTGAATTGCGCTCTGACTTTGTTGACTGCTGACTGTGACGGCTTCCTTGTGTTTCAACATCGTCGATTCTGGTGGTTTCCTCTGTGTTTCAACATCTGCAACTCTGGACTGTGTAACAGCTCCGTGTTTCAACATCTGCGACTCTGGACTGTGTAATAGCTCCATGTTTTAGCATCTGTGTCCTCAAACTATAAGGCAGCTCCGTGTTTCAGCATTTGCGACCTCGGACTGTATAGCAGCTCCGTGTTTCAGCATCAGTTATGTGTTTCAGCAACAGCAACCTTGGACAGTTCTGTGTTTCAGCAATAGGCCTCAAATGATAATCTGCAGTTTTGGACACTTATGCATTTCTAATCAATAGTTAAGTACGAGAGTGATGTAAAATATCATGCAAAACAGATTAAACGTATAGTAATGAGAAGGGACGTTGTATACCTTTGAGATGATCAGATAAAGTGATAGTATGAGTCTAAATGTAGGTGATCAAGAGTATAATGGTGGAAAAAAGTATAGGCAAAAAGGTACATTGTGTGGTCCTAACATCCCCCCCAACTCAAGGTGTTGCATGTCCTTAGGAAACTCACTCTGAATCAGAGTCTGGATACCTACTCTGATCATGTAAGTTACTCAAGCTGTAACTCTGGGAGGTATTATTTGTCAGCGTTCTGAACCCTTGCACTTCCTGCAATCTTTGCCATGCTGGTGTTTCTGCCTTCTTAGGCAGCTTATAACTGACTTGATACCTTTCTATTGGCAACCAGAGAATGGGAAAATAAAATCGATACCCTATCCAATTTTTAGCACAATGTCTAGCACACTGGATGTAGTTGGGTACCCTGGAAATTGCTACTTCTAAGTTGGCAGGACCAAAAGGATTGTGTTGTTGTCTCTTCTCCATGGATTGCTGCCAAAATAGGTTATTGGCCTGGAGGGAAAGAACCTCTATAGATCTGATGATGCGTTCACAATCCTGAAGCACTTCTGATTGTAGCTGTTGAACATGTTCAGACACCCCTGGTTGTTTTAAGAACTCATAATACTGTGAGATGAAGGTAGCTTCCCTTTGTGGTTCTGGTCTAATCCAGAGGAGGCGATTATCTTCATTGTTCTTGGCAGCCGAAAAGTCACCTTGCCAAATGATTTGATTGAGAAGAAAGGAAGTAAATGCTCGAAGTTGAACGTCCCCAACAAGAGGATTTATGTTCAGCGACCTGTTTTCTGGAATAGCCTCATTATGGAAGTATGCCTCACAGAGGAGGTGTTGATCCCTGGTAGAGGCAGCTACAAAATTTTTGATAAAATATATTGATTGGACGACTTCATGGGGTTTTCCTTCTATAATAGACTTAATCTAAAACCATATGAGTCTCTCCATCAGGAATAAGGAGTAATTGCAATATGGCTTCCTTGTGGCCAGTAGCTTCTGCATCAAATCAAATTCCAAGACCAATCTGTCTTTCAAGTCTTTGTTTTTCTTCTTAAGCTCACGAACTACCTGGCATGTCTGGTCCAATGCTTCCCAATTTGAGAAAGTTTGATTTATCCAGATCTGTTTGTGCACTTGCAGGTTTTTGGCTTGTGTTTCAGCATACTCCTTCTTCCATTTCTGTATTTCTGCGTGCTCATCCCATAGCTTAGTCTGTGTTTCAGCATGGGAAGTAGTGGGATGAGGCAAGGTTTGGGTAGATTGTTCCCTGGAAGTGGAGAGATTGGTCTGGTTAGGAGGTGTAATTTTCTCCATGGGAATTGTTTGCACAGCCTTGTTGACAACAGTAGGGGCTTCTTTTGCTGCAATGCAAGACTTAGTCTTAAGCTTGAGAGGGCCTGCTGGTTCTTGTGTTGCAACAGGTTCAGTCTTGGGCTTGCTAGGGCTTGTTGGTTCTTGTGTTGCAGCAGGTTCAGTCTTGAGCTTGCTAGAGCCTGTTGGTTCTTGTGTTGCAGCATGTTCTTCCTTGACAAAAGGTGAAGGAGTAGGGGCTGCCCCTGGCACTGGGACTTGAATCACCTTATAGCCTGCCTGATGGTAAATATCGTCACATTGGCAACACATGTATTCTTTACATACGCTCTCTGTGGTCTCCTCTGACAAGTTTGTTGTTCGGGCTAAGGTGTACAGACTTAGTTCTTTTTCATATGTGTCTCTTTCCCTGACTAATTCTTGCTGATATGCTTCCAATTGAGACTTTAAAAAGTTGTTTTCTTCCAAGACATCGGCCATTGTTTGTTTGGATTTAGAAGTGACTGGTTCTTGTGTGGCAGTCACAGCCTCATGAGCTTATGCTTGTGGAGCAGCTACAGGAATGGCAACTGATGCTTGTGTTTCAGCCTCCTGGTGTAAGGAGAGTAGTGTTTTAGCACCCTCAACCTCTGATTCCTGAATCTCAATGTCAATGTCAGTGTTAGTGTCAGTGTCAGTGGCTGGTTCTTGTGTTTCAGCCACTGAATGGGTAGTTGGTTTTTCAGCTACTTTGCTTGAGGAAAGTGGTTTTGAAGCATCCGGAGCCTGTAATTCAATTTCAATATCAGTGGTCGGTTCTTGTGTTTCAGCCACTGGATGGGTAGCTGATTGTGTTTCAGCTACTTTGTTTGAAGAGGGTGGTGTTGCAGCATTCGGGGTCTCAGATTCCTGTAATTCAATTTCAATACCAGTGGTTGGTTCTTGTGTTTTAGCCACTGGGTGGGTAGCTAGTTGTGTTTCAGCTACTTCAAAAACAAATGATGTATGGGCTTCTAATTCCTGCAACTCAATATTGGTGGTTGGTTCTTGTGTTGCAGCCACCGAGGTTGGAATAGGCAAATATCCTAGGGTTTGGGAAGTTGAAGATGTATGGGGTATCAGTCGAATAGGTGGGGGATATAGGGTAGTGGTCAACCAGGGTGGCCTCATTGAGGATCTCATTTTCTTTTTTCGCAAGAAGGGTGGAAAGGGGACAATCTGTTTTCGTTTTCATGGAGGTCTTTTCTGAATGATAGGGCAGGGGACATTTTCTAGTTCAGAGTCATCACTGAGAATATGGAGGGCGGGAGTGGATGACTCTGGTAGGGTATGTGGTGGATTAGGTGGGGTATGGGAAATGACTGGACTGGTTGGGTCTGTGGGCAGAATATGGGGTACTTCGGGGGCGTCTGGGGGGTTTTTCTGTTGCTGCTCCTGGGGAATTTCAGCAGTTGGTTGAGGGTTTATGGGCGGGTTATTTAGTAGATGGTTTTGTTGTTCAAAACCCCTGTTGATGAGTAATTTAACAAGACGGTGGTGGGTAAGTGATTGGGTTGGATCTTTTGCCTTTCGACAGTAATGTGCCATATTCTTTAAACAGCCCAGCAAATAGTAGGGAAGATTGACCCATATGTTATGCCTTAAATGAGAAAGAAAAAGGAAGTCATGTTGATAGACTACCTGATAGCGACCTTCGCAGGTCAGGTAGTGCTTGATGAATCTGGCAACCTCCGGCCACGGGGGTGGCAGTGAACTGAGTTGAATGGATTTTCCCTTCAATACAATTCTTTCCTCAGGTAGGAAGAAGCTCTACTGGACATCCCTGATGATATGCTTTCGGCTGAACGTTCGAGTGCCATCAATGGGGAGGCCTGAGACCTCTGATATGTCTTCCTCTCTTACAAATATTCGGATTCCTACGACGACAGAATGGTTCTCCTGAAGATTTTGGGCAAACTGTAGTACTTCTCATTCATTATATCCTTGAAGCCTGCGGAAGTAATTAAGCCAGCCTGCTTGCTCGAAGAGTTGATATGCTGCTAGATAGTGTTCGAGCAGCGCTGTGGTGGCGGGTTCTTTACGGATGACAGCTCCTCCCATGGCTATCGGCTTGGTAAGATACAGCGTCGAGAGTTTGTGTATCAGCTTCTGCAGAGTGAGTTTTCTGAGGGGTTATATGCAGGAATAGTGGTTAAATGCGCAAAAAGGTGATGAAATGGGGATGGCGGCGGTAAAATCGAAGGAAATGATGATATCACGGATTTGACATGTACTTCCCCTCCCGTTAAGTGCGATTAGTAATAATGGCACTTAAATGGTCTTAATGTCTTAAAATCTTTCTCATTAACTATAGCCTAACTGAATTACATAAAATTTACATACCTCGCCTTACCGTTTGATTCATTTTGCAAACAACATATGATGCCTGTCAGTGGTGGTCCTGTCATGGTGGAGACCTTTGATTGTGTCTAAGGTTTGCTGATGAACTCTAATCTGAGGGCGTAGAAGCTTGCTGACGGACGATGGTGAAGGACTGGTATTTCGGCAACAGAGAAAGATGAAATAATTGTTGTAGATGAAGAACTGTTGATGACTGGTGTTTCAGTATCAGAAGAAAGTCAAAAAGTGTTGAAAGATGGTTTTTCATCATCGAAGAAAGTCGGACGTGCTGAACAATGGTGTTTCAGCATCGTGAAGAGAAGTCAAACGTGCTGAACAGTGGTGTTTCAGCATCGTGAAAAAAATGATGAAGGGTTGCTGACAATGGTGTTTCAGCAACGGAAAAAGAAAAGGCGAAACAATTGCTGGACGGAATTGTTTCATCAATGATGGAGGGTGAGGAAATGGTGGACTGTAGTGGGAAGAAAAAGTGTTGAATAGTGATGTTTCAGTATTGGGGGAAAAATTCAACAGTGCTGAGCAATGGTGTTGCAGCATCGAAAGGGGGAAAGGAAAAACAATTGTTGGACGGAGTTGTTTCGTCAATGAAGGATGATGAGGAAATGAAAAAAAGGTTGTCGATTCATGGTGGGGGGAAAGAAAGTGTGAGTTTTGTGTTTCAGTAGTGGAGAAGAAGGGCAGAATTCTGACAGTGGTGTTCCGGCAACAGAGAAAAGTAGAAAGTGGAGAATGGTGGTTGTTCGGACTCAGAAGCAAGTCAAGATGGTTGACCAGTGGTGTTTCAGCAGCATGAAGGTCATCAGTGTTGAACAGAGGTGTTTCAGCATCGTGAAAGTTAACAGTGCTGAACAGCGGTGTTTCAGCATCATGAAAGATCATCTCTTTGAAGTGGAATCGTCCTCTTCTGGTGGCTGTGCTTCGATCGGGAATCTGCAAAAACAGTTGTAGCATGGTATTTCTTGACAGGGATTATTAGAAAACGAAATCTAATCTAATCTAACACTAAAGAAAATCAATCTTGAAATAATTAATTGCTATTAGGGGTAGAAACCCCCTCAACGAAGAGAAAATGAGCGTCTGCCATGCATGTGGCCTTAAAATCTTCTTTAGAAATAGGTTGTTGGTACAGATGGATTCGATGACCATTTACAAGTGACGGAGTTCTAGAGTCATCGATTGTGAGGAGCCTTTCTGTTCCATTGGGTAAAACTGTGTCTACTTCGTAAGGTCCTAACCATCTTGTACGCAATTTTCCTTGAAATTCTTTGAACCGGGAATCATACAGTAGATCCCAATTACCTTTTTGGAACTGCTTGTTCTTGATATTTTTGTCATGCCATTGTGATCTTTGTTGTTGAATTATGGTTGTTTGTTGAATGGCATCTAGTCTTTTCTCCTCTAGTTCATTAAGCTGTTACAACCTGGCTGTCTGTGCATCAGTTAGATCAAGGTTGACAGCTAAAGTAGTTCTTAGGGTTTTTATCTCAAATTCCACAGGAAAGACAACACTCTTTCCATAGACTAGGGAGAAAATCCTGTAGTATTTCTCCAGGTAGTTCTGTAGGCCCATAGTGCTTCAAGGAGCCTGTAGGACCAATCCTTTCTACTTTCCTTCACTATTTTTGTGAGAATGGCTTCTATTACTTTGTTTGTGCTTTCCACTTGTCCATTGGCTTGGGGGTGGTATGATGTAGTCATCCTCTGCTGAATATGATATTTCTGAAGGGTGGCTTTGAACCCATGAGAAGAAAAAGGAGGTCCTCCATCTGTAACTAATTCTCTTGGCATTCCAATTTGGTGAAGATGTCTGTAAATAAGAAATTTATAACCTCTTCTTCAGTTGCTCTGTGGAGTGCCTTAGCTTCCACCCATTTATTCATGTAGTCTGTGCAGACTAGTATATAAACTTTTTAATTGGATGGAGGGTTGATGGGTCCTATGAAGTCTAAGGCCCATCTTTCAAATGGTTCAAGTACTACCTGGGGGTTCAATGGCATTTCATTTCTATGATTAGGTTGGCCTACTCTTTGGTAGCTATCACAGGCCTTGACATATTTCTTTGCATCTTTGAAGAGTGAGGGCCAATAGCACCCCATCCTGAGAATTTTATATGTTGTTCTTTTGTTAGCAAAATGCCCTCCATAAGGGCCATCATGACAAGCTTTCAATATATCATACACCTCATCTTCTTGAAAACACCTTCGAATTTCTTGATCAGCTCCTGTATGGAAAAGGTACCCACTTATCCAACTATACCGAGCACTTTGATGAACAATGTTTTTCTTCTCTCGGTAGGATAGGTGTGATGGTAACTTCCCTGCAACTAAATAGTTAGCAATATCTGCATACCAAGGTGAGTGAGCAGAAACTGCAAATAGATATTCATCAGGAAAGGAATCATCTACTGGGTTATCATCATTAAGTGTCAATCGAGAAAGGAAATTAGAAACTACATTCTCTTTTCCTGGTCTATCTACAATTGTGATATCAAATTCTTGCAATAATAACAGCCATCTGGTGACTCTAGCATTTGTGATAGGTTTATTCATTAAGTACTTGATAGATGAGTGATCAGTATGGACAAAAGTAGAATAGCCAGTAATGTAATGTCTAAATTTATTAATTGCATAAATAACTTCTAGGAATTCCTTCTCGGTGACTATATAATTGAGTTCAGCAGGGGACATATTTTTGTTGATGAAATATATAGCATAAGGGAGGTGATCTTCTTCCTGTCCCAAGACAGCTCCTATAGCAGTGTCTGAAGCATCGGAGGATATGTGAAAGGGGAGTGTCCAATCAGGTCCTCTAAGGATAGGAGTTGTAGATAACTGATGTTTAAGTGTACTAAACGCTTCTTGACAGAAATTGGTCCAATTGAATTCAGCATTTTTCATCAGTAAAACAAACAGGGGAGAAGCTATTTTGGAAAAATTCTTAATAAATCTTTTGTAGTATCCAGCATGTCCTAGAAATCTTCTTACCTTTGTTTGGGTTTTGGGAGTAGGAAGATCCTTAATGACTTGTATTTTGGATGGGTCTACCTGAATTCCTTGAGATGAGATAAAATGTCCAAGCATTATTCCTTCACTCATCATCATATGGCATTTTTCTGTACTTAAGGAAAGTTGGGCTTGTATGCATATTTTAAGTACCTTCTCAAGGTTTTCCAGTGCTTCCTGAAAAGAAACACCATAAGGAGTAAATTCATCCATAAAAAATTCCATAGAGTCATTAAGCATATCACAAAAAATTCCTAAAACTGCCCTTTGGAAGGTTGCTGGTGCATTACATAGTCCAAATGGAAGGACTCTATAAGCAAAGGTTCCCCAAGGGCTGGTGAAGGTGGTTTTATCTTGATCTTGAGGTGCTATTTTAATCTAGTTGTACCCACTGAAACCATCTAAGAATGAGAAAAATTTCTTCCCTGACAAACTATCTAAAACTTGATCAATGAATGGTAGTGGAAAGTGGTCTTTCTGAGTAGCTTTATTTAAAGCTCTGTAATCCACACATACTCTCCATTTCCCGTTGTTTTTAGGAACTATTACCAACGGGGACATGCATTCACTGTCTGATATAGGATAAATAAACCCTACATTAAGAAATTTTTGAAGTTCTTCCTTCAGGATTTCTCTTAAATTTGGGTTCATTCGTCGCTGGGGTTGACAGATTGGTCGACAATCTTCCTTAATATACATTCTATGAGTACATAGGTCAGGGGAGATTCCCTTCATGTCTGTGTAATCCCATACGAATGCTTCTTTATTTTCCTGAAGTAACTTCATTAACTGTTGTGTTTCAGCATCTGTCAAGTGAGGGTTTATATTTAATGATTTGCCAGGTTCAATTTCGACCGGTATGCTTTTGGAGGAGATGGTTTTAGGTGTTTGAGGTGGGCTTCCTGAATTGAGGTCTTCTTGATTATCAGAGTCCAACAGTGCAGTTAATTGATTATGAATTTGTGGAGTGACAGAGGAGGGCTCGCAAATAAAATTATTGATGATTTCATCCTCAGTAGAGTCTTTCAGACTTAAAGCTTGTCCGATAGTCAGAAGAGGTTGAGTAGGTTGATCCTCAAAATCTACCCAAATAGAATTGTCATTATTAGCCAGGGGTGTAGCATGAGGATAAAGTGTAAGCTGCTTTGTTTCATAACCGTTTGAAATTTTCATTGACCCTGATCTACAACTGATAAAAGCATTTGTTGTGGCTAACCACGGCCTACCCAGAATTAGAGGGTGACCCCCCAACTTTGTTTTGGGCTGCAACACTGTAAAATCGACTGGATAATTCCAGGATTCCACAGAGATGCTGAGGTCTTCAATGACTCCTTCTGGTTTAATTGTGGATCGATCAACCAATTCTAGGATAGTTGGGGTCTCTCTGACTTGATCTTGTAATTGTAACAGTTGTAAGGTCTCTAAAGTCATTATATTGATGGCTGCACCTAGGTCTACCAGGACACGAGGGATTATTGTTTTTCCAACTTGTACTGTAACGGTGGGTGGCCAGGCTCGCCATATTTGACTGGAGGATTTTTTCCTGAAATTAATGCAGACAGATCTCCCATAACATGGACTGTACGGGGATCCTTGGTTTTCCTACCAGGATTTTTAACACAGATATCTCTCATTGTCCTAGCATAAATAGGTACGTCATGGAGTGCTTGTAAGAGGGGAATTTTAACATATAAATTTTGTAATTCCCCTAAAATATTAAAGGCTGGCGGTTCAGGCATTTTGGTTAAGGCTAAATGCTCAGGAAATGGTGTTGTTTCAACAGCATTGTTAGAGGATGATTGTACCTTTTCAGGTGAATCATGCTCTTTTGTTGCCTCTCTGTCGGAAGAGGTAACATCAGCTATAGTTGGTTCCACTATTCTCCCAGATCAAAGATGGATATCGTTGCATTGTGCAGGGAGAAGGGAAAGTGTAGGCTGGTAATAAATATCAATGCACTGCACAGCTTTATTATTCGGGTTGGGGTTAGGTTGCACAGGTAGCTGGGGTCTCATCGTTTGATTATTTTGAGGAGTACCTGCTGGCAAGGAGAGTGGTTGTGAGAATTGAGGTAATTGGTTTTGAAAGGGGGGTTGTTGTCCTCTCCAATTCTGATTCCATTGATTCTGATATGGCTGTTGTTGTGGAGGCCAAGAGGTCCACATTGAGGGATCAACAAAGGGTGGGTTATTTTGTTACATGGGTGGGAAAGTTTGTTGCATGGGTGGGTAATTTTGTTGCATGGATGGGTAATTTGTTTGATTAGTGTATTGCATTTGATTGTAAGGGGGGTAATTCATTTGATTGAAAGCAGAATAATTATTCCAATGATTAGGAGATGCAAATGGTACGTTAGCGTTCATACCTTGTCCTCGTGGTTTCCATTGTCTCCTTTTTGTCATCAGATAGACAGCTTCAGCTTCTTCGTCCGTTGGTTGCAATGTTGCTTTGATCCCTAGTAAAGATGGACAATTTTTGGTATCATGATCTTTGTCACATATCGTGCAGATTGGTTTTATGTCCAGTGGAAATTCTCTTTTTGGGTGCTTATCTTTGCATTGAGGACAAAAGATAGACAAGGTTGCTTCTACTTCTGCTTTCTTTTTATTAATCTGCAGGGTATCCATTTGTGAGGCAAAAGAGATTAACATTTCAGTTTTAAAATCTTCAAGTAGATTACCTATCTCGGCTCTTGTTGCTCCCCCGCTGGCTGATTTTTGGACTCTAGAAAATGTGGTGTCCCTGCTGTTTAATCTGTTTCTTGAAGCTCCCCTTGAACATCTTTTGCATAAATTGACAATTTCATCATATGATTCCTTGGATATGTCCCCTTTCCCAAGCATGTTCAGCATATCCAGAGAGTCATCCCTTACCCCTTTTAATAAAATAGTTTTGAGAATATCCTTACTTACATTGGGATGACTGGATCTTTGTAGATTGTATTGTAGCCTCTCTACAAAGTATTCTAGATTCTTGTCTTCTTTCTGCATCATTTTAAATAGCTCCTCCCTCTTTTCTCTCGTTCTGCAGTAGTCCTGGTACTTGTTCAGAAATTTCTGCTTCATTTGGTCCCATGTTGTGATTACATGGCCTCCAAGACTCATAAACCATCTTAGTGCATTCCCTTTTAGTGTTGTTGGAAATAACTTCAGTTTCTGAGCATTAGAAACGTAATCATAACTTCTACATAATATATCAAACTCAAACAAAAATTCATCAGGATCCTCTAAAGATAACCCATGAAAATTTGGCAATGCTGAGAGTGGGATGTTTTTCATGGGGGTTGTCCCTCTAGGGAGATCGCCAATAGGGAATCCCAGTGTAGAGAAAGAGTTTTCATCTTTTACCTCTCCTTCAGGATCTACCTGTTTTTCATGATGCAATTGTTCATTGTATTCATCCATGTTTCCCTATGTCTGCTCTCCTGCTACACTTTCTCTGTCCTCAATGTCTCCTACTAGCTTCTGGACTACCTCCAGACTCCAAACTTCTTTCCCTGTTCCAAAAATTGCTCGAAATGATAGCTGGGAATTCTGTTTTTGAAGGTTTGGTCATTGAGCAGCAGATTCAGACTTGGATGTAATCTCGTCAATGAAAGTCTTTCTTCCTCATTTTCCTTTTCCCTTGCCACCTGTAGGGTTAGTGTCTTTGGGGACTTTCATGCATTCTTTTTATCTAAAGAAAATAAATCACAAGTGCTTTTGAAATCTATAGCTATCTTCCCCGGCAACGGCGCCAAAATGTTGGTCACTATAATTGCTTAATTGATTTAAACAATCAAGTGATACATAAATTATCAACCCGGGGAAGTCTTTTATTTCAAAGATATCCACGCACTATATATGCTCAATTCCAAAAGCAACTTAGTGTTGTAGTAAAGAAACTTATGCTAATCACACTTGCTTGAATAAACTGAAGCTCTGAATTAAATCACAGGAAAGTAAATCCCCTATTGCAATTCTTTAAAGATCAATCTAAGAATACTGGATTACATTAATATAACACTTGCAATGGGAAAGAACAACTATTCTGCAATCAGAGAACAGGACCCTTACTCTCAAACAGAGACTTCAGTACTAACACTCTTTCATGAAAACAGTAATGCAGAAAACAATTAACTCTATCTAACAGAGAACAGAGCCACCTAGTTCCTTCCTTTCTAAGCAGGAGCCTTGAGCCTTATTTCTATTTTAGCACACTTGTGAGGTTGAGGTTTACAGAGAACAGGGCAGTCTGATCCCTTCCTTTCTGAGAAGGGATCCTTAACCCAGTTTCTGGCTAGCACAATTGCAGCAATAATTGAAATCTACAGAAGACAAGGTGTTTTGATTCCTTCCTGTCTGAGCAGGAACCCTTAACCAAATCTCTGGCTAGCACACTTGCAGCAGTAAAGGAAATCTACAGAAGACAAGGTGTTTTGATTCCTTCATGTCTGAGCAGGAACCCTTAACCAAATCTCTGGCTAGCACACTAGTAGAAGCAAATGAAATCTACAGAAGACAAGGTGTTTTGATTCCTTCCTGTCTGAGCAGGAACCCTTAACCAAATCTCTGGCTAGCACACTGGCAGAAGTAAATGAGTTCTACAGAGGGTAGGATATTCCGATTCCTTCCTGTCTGAGCAGGAACCTTTAATCCAGTCTCTTCTAGCCTCATAAAATCGTCACACAAGATTGCTGATAAAAAGAATTACAAATTTCATTCAATAAAATAAGATAGAGTCAGTAGTGTTTCAGCAAAGCGGAATCCATTAAAAACAGTGTTTCAGCAAACGACAGTTAAATCAAAGCATAAACAGAAATTGTACTAACACACTTATAACTAATGGGTGAATCTTGTGAAGAAGGTGGGCACTCCCTTCTCACAAGATTCCCCTGAAACGAGGAATCTAGAGGAAGATACTCAAAGCAGTCTTCTATTCATCTGTCAAAATATCACATTACAATTTGGAAAATAGAATACATCCCACTTCTCTGGAGTTGCTTCAATACATCAAACTTGGATCCCTCGAATGGTGATTTCCTCTGATTTAAAGAGGAGATCCCTTTGATACAATAATTACAATGCATAACTGAGCCTTATCCTAAATCGGATCTTCTTTCTAAACCAGCATAGGATGTCCTAGTCTCACGCAACCGAATGCTATTACAGGAGCTGAATGAGGTATTGTTGTTACGGCTGGTGTAACAGCTTCTTCTTGTTGTTGCGGATGTTGTTTCAGCATCACAATTCGTGAGATGTTTCAGCCACGTGAATTGCACTCTGACTATGTTGATCGCTGACTGTGACGGCTTCCTTGTGTTTCAGCATCGTCGGTTCTGGCGGTTTCCTCTATGTTTCAGCATCTGCAACTCTGGACTGTGTAACAGCTCTGTGTTTCAGCGTCTACGACCCTGGACTGTGTAACGGCTCTGTGTTTCAGCATCTGCGTCCTCAAACTATAAGGCAGCTCCGTGTTTCAGCATCTGCGACCTCGGACTGTATAGCAGCTCCATGTTTCAGCATCAGTTCTGTGTTTCAGCAACAGCAACCTTGGACAGTTCTGTGTTTCGGCAGTAGGCCTCAAATGTTAATCTGCAGTTTTGGACACTTATGCATTTCTAATCAATAGTTAAGTACGAGAGTGATGTAAAATATCATGCAAAACAGATTAAACGTATAGTAATGAGAAGGGACGTTGTATACCTTTGATATGATCAGATAAAGTGATAGTATGAGTCTAAATGTAGGTGATCAAGAGTATAATGGTGGCAAAAAGTATAGGCAAAAAGGTACATTGTGTGGTCCTAACAGTACTGTTTTCATTGGATCAAAACCCCTAAGACTAGGAACAACCCTATCAGAGTCATGTGAGTGAAGTGTATGGAGGGGGAAGTACTCAATGGGCATGGGATTCATGATATGCAAGGTTCCATAGAATCTCATTTATGGGTGCCTTTATGGAGGGTGTATCGCACCTTTGTCCATAATTCATTTTTTCCAAGCCCATCAATTACCTTTTATCTTTCTTTCTTTGTATTTTCTTTCAATATAGCATAGGGTGAGTTGGAGTCCACTGCCCTGGCGTGGTGACCAGATAATGACAATGTCACCCACAAGTACTTTAATGGAGATAGGAAGGTTGGCTCGTGATGAGACCCTATTTCCCTCATCCATGTAACTGAGAGCTATTACCTTGGTGTGATGGCTAGAAATGGCAATGTCATACCCTTAGATACCCATGGATGTGATAGGTTGGCTCTTGATGAGACCCCCTATCTTCAACTGGTCCTTTAAGCATCTTTATTTATTCTTTTCACGGGGCCCTTATTTTCTTGCGGAGAAGCTTTTCATTGCTTTGTCAGGATCCCTTGGGTGAAGCATATAGAAGGTTATTTTGTTGGGATTTCATCTATTTCCAACTAACTCCCCTCTGGGCCTTCAGTCCCTTCTTCCCATGAAATGAGGAATGGTCCCTTCTAGTGTCAGTCTACCCCAAAATCCCAAGAGATTATGTCACGAGGGGAAATAATTATAGAAAGTGGTAAGTATGGTCGAGAGTGGCACAATGACTCATTAAAGGAATCTCCCAAAAACACCCCATCCTAATGGTGACCATCTACTTGAGTGCCCCAAGCCAACCACCAACATTTAAACAAGGCAAAAGGCATAGTTTCTAAAGCAAATGTCTCATAATAAAAAATAACCTCTGATACACAAGCTAGAATGCCTCAAATATTAAAATGATACCCACCATCCTACTTGACTTGTACCACATGGAGCAAGACCCAAGTGACCTGTGGTGGCAAGTTGGTGTGGATGATTACCAGGTGTTGGATCACTGTGGTGGCAATGCGGGTCTCTCGCTGTGAAAAAGGGATATTGTTGGTCATGTGGCCTCTTGGCACTCCATATTTGGAACCTGAGGGCCTTGAGACGTAATCTCCTAAGTTATCCACAAAATGGGGATAATAAGGACTAAATGCCCTTGTTGTGAAATGGAGTTTGAGTGTGTGACAACTTTTAAAAATTACAACCGCTTATGTTTGATTTGTGGGAAATCATTTATTATGGAAGAAAATCAAGATAACTCACAAATGTAATCACTAATATTAAAAGGTGAACTAGGACATTATAAAGAGAGCAATAGAAAACTACAGTTTGAAATTAAGAAGGAGAAATAGTTTAATGGGTCAACAAAGAAAGATAATATTTACATCAAAGAGCGTAATCGAGAATTCATCGCACAAATTAAAGAACTAAAGACCAAAAAACAAAAAATGGACAAAGACTTACTAGAACGAGATGAACAAATATTAAGATTAAAAAATCATAATCAAAATTTACTAATAAAAATCGGGAAGTCAAAAGACTAGAAGCAAGGGAATAAAAGTTCAGAACAAGAAAATCAAGGTCTCAAAGAGAAATTAACCTAAAAAGAGGAAGAAAGGTCATGCCTAAGGAACCTTATTCAGAAGTTACTTTAACAAATTAAAATCTTAAATGGTGAAAGAAAGCAGAATCTAGAATCAAAAAATAAAGACAATAAGTCATAAAATAAGGAAGAACTTTTACGTTTAAGATGACATAATCGGGATTTACTAACACAAATTAAAAGGCTTAAGCATGATAAGAAGTCTTTACATGAAGATCTGGATCACAAAACATCATTAGTCGATAAAGAAATGATGACTGACTCGATAGATAAATTATCATACATTTAAATCCCAACATTAGAAAAAGGAACCAATACAGAGTCAGTCAGTGTTCAAATTCAGATTAATTCTTATATTGACAAATCACTACAAACATCAAAATAAGATGGTTCCAAGAAAAAGTCACAAGATATTAGGATTCCTTATCATCATCCAAATCACAAGATTCATTATGGCCAAGAACAAGATCAAAAAATATAAAAAATATATATATATATTCTTCTTTCAGACAAACGAACTACAAATTTGAAAAACAAAAGAGACAATATCAACAATTTGTGTGGAAGCCGAAAATTAGAAGTTCCATCAAAAATGATAATCAACAAAAAGTTCTAGTAAAAATCAATTTGGGATGGATCGATGAAACAATCGATGAAACAATTTTACTTGGAGATTCGTAAATCCTATCATCTTGTTTCATCAAGTGTCGCAACTACAAGCACAAAGGATCTTGCGAAGACATTGCAAGCCAAAAAAAGAGTTAAGGAGAAGCTTTTCAATAATTATGCTTTGAGGACAAACCATTTTAAGGGGAAGGAAATGTAACATACATATTATATATAAATAATAATAATAATAATAGTTAATTAAGGGACACTAAGGGACACATACCTTCATGACTAGTTGTTATAAGTGCCTTTAGGATTATATATATAGGGCACTATCATTGTATCTTCAATCATCTCTTATATTATTCGTACTTATTCAAATACATTTACAATCCTTAATGGATTATTGTGTACTATCTTATTTATATTGGATATTTTTTGTATGAACAGTATCTTCTCATCACACAGACCCGAGTTAAGTCATATAGAATTTGGCAAAGTATTAAGAAGTGTATTGGGACGACGGGGTCGTGGGTATGGACGAGACAATCATAAAGGTGCCCTAGATCCACAATCAATAGTTATTTTTTCGAAAAAAAATTATAAGTAGGTGCAAAATGCAGGCCTTGAAAGTCAATGGTGTATTTTGCAGATCACAAAAGTTTGAACAAGACTAGGAAAATGCATTAGGAACCTGTGACAACCTCGAAAAATTTCTAAGTATGGGAAACTAATATACAAGAGAGATTGCACAAGACTTAACACATTCGAGGATCAACACCCACCAAGTATCACCTAGGGAAACTAGGATTCCTCAAGTTTTGATGGGGGGATTGATCCACAAGGACTTCTCTCCAAGTATGACTAAGGTTATCTCAAAGCATGACCATTTGCAAGAGGGAAGAGCCCCTAGACATCCTACCTCAATGCAAAGATTGAAATCTTCAATTGTCAAGGGGATTTAAGGTAAGAAAGTTATACCTTAGATGCCCCTCCAAGTGGAGTAAGATGAAATTTTTTGGTCTTGTAGTAGCTTCATCCTTTGACAAAGATGCAAAATAACCTATGCAAACCCTTGAACAATAGCCTAAACCTTAACATATAAATATATAGACATTCAACAAATTCTTTAGGTAAGTTTCCCATTAATCTCCAACAATGAAATTGAGAGAAGCCTCCTCCTTTTATAGCTAAGAAACCTCCTCAATACAATGAATAAGACAATGTGCTAGCTCAAAACCATGAGAAAAAACCATTGTCCCAAGTCAAAACCATGGGAAAAAAACAATAAATGGAACAAAGCAACCCTCAAAACCCTCCAATACATGAGCGCCCCTCTCAAAATGGTCAAAATACATCAACAAAGGACCACACGTGTGGATTAAAGAGCCTAGTGGAAGTGTGTTCTCTCAATAAGTGTGTCAATGTCCCAACAATGAGTGAAGAAAAAATCAAACATGGTCCAAGGCCTCAAACACCCCTCTAACTAACTCCCAATAGCTCAAAAATGGTCCAAAGATGAAATAATAAACTCCAAGTCACTGATGTCACCCCCACACGTGTGGGATGTCCAAGGAAGAGTCCAAAGTAAGTGGAACATGTGACCTCCTCAATAAGGGTGCTCCTCCAATAAATCATTGTGGTCAATGCCACATCATCCTGTAGTCAACACAACCACTTGTAACCACCCCAACAACCTATAAACACCTCCTCAAATGCATCAAAATGCTCCCAAATATAGTTCAAGGGGGGAATAATAATACATGTTTGTGAGTACAACGTCCCACTTAGCAAGGAGACCAACTTTGATTGGTCAATGTGGATAGTGTGATGATGTGGCGTCCTTGTCATGGCTTGATGTACTGTCATGAATCTGAAAGCAAGGACACGTATCCCAATGTAGTACATGGATCCCAAGGAAACTGACATGGATCCCAATGTCTATAGATAAGATCAAATATGAGTACACATATCCTAAGGCAGCATCACAGATCCCAATGTAGTGTCACGGATCATGAGGCACAGATCCCAAAGAAACATCACAGATCCCAATGCAGTTTCATTGATCTCAAGGCATGGTACATAGATCCCAATGCAAGGTACATACTTGGAGTGATGGGTCTAGCTTCTTAGCAGACCATTAGGTGATCACACCTAGTGATCTCTCTTGTCACAACATAACAATAAGGGTTAGTTTTAATATTTGCCCAAATTTTACCAAGGGGGAACAACATTAAACCTTATACATGTAACAAGTCCTAAGACAACAAGTATTTTGTAACATACCCTACTCATAAAAATGAAAATTAAATTTCCCCACACATGGAAAATAAACCAAGGGGTAGTGTACCCATAATTTAAGATGCATCTAACAACTTAATGTAAACCCATGAACGCAATTGTGCCAACAAAACAACAAACACATACATAACGAAATAACAACATAACATAAAACCTATCTATTTATGAAATAACCAACTGATTGTGTACAAAGGATGCTCCTCTTGGCCATAGGCTTGTTGTTCATTTTCTCTCAACAACAAGCCACCCCTAAGCTGAGGCTTTGAGTCCACAAGGAGGTATGACCCTCTTTGTTGTCCACTCTCCACAATCAACAACCCAAAAACCCAAGCTCTACTCTCTTCCCCACAACTTGCACAACCCAAGGAATGGGATCCCCCTTCACTAGACATAGTCCCTCAGGCCTTCCCACTTCCCTCCAGGGCTCAAGTGCACACAGTTGACCATAGATCTCCCACCCGAGGACTCCAGGAATTCTCAACTACTCTAGGAGTGCTCACAATATCTTCACAAGGATCTAGAGCCATTTCCTAAATAGGAAAAATACACCACAGGAAAATAGACAGTTTTTATAGGAACACATGCCACATCTCCAACATATACACATCCCCATAATGGTTGCCTTCAAGAATAGCATGACTGGTGATCTTCCTAGCACTATACTCCTCTCTTGTTGTTCCAAAATCAGCATGTAAAAACTTACCTCTTTTCCCATCCGAATTTTCTTTTTTCCCAAGCAAGTTGACTCTCACACTCCCCAATGTTGATTGTACTTCAGCCCCATGCTCTCAATAACTAAGGGATGTGACTTATCACGCCCGCCCTCTTACATGAATTCAATTATTGATCTCTCATACACTCAAGAGGAAAATTAGAAGGTAAATATACATTAACTTAAGATAATAACATGGGTTTCCCCTTGGATCATCGCTTTAGCCCCCTCTCTTGTGGAATCATATTCCCCCATCATTATAATTATTCTCATATCGTAGCTAGTGATTATTATTTTATTGATTATCTCAATGTACATAATTTACAATTCGGCCCCCGACCACATTAATCGACTCATCAACCTAAATCATATTTATACCATTACATTATAATTTGTGAGGACTAAAACTAGGGATGTTACATCCCCTCCCTCTTATTTTTGCATTGTCCTCAGTGCACAACACCCTACAGGTGTACATACATATCATAATGCTAGGCTCTACAACCTTTAGTCAACATATAGGCTCTTCGACCTAATATCACATAGGAATTCCAGTCCAAATATAAATACATAAGCACTATGGCCCAAAAACCATAGATACATAGGCAGTTCAGCCCAAAACCATACATAATGATTTTACAATTTATAATTCTCGCAACAATTCCAACCGGTAATCTCTCATTCCCCTTACTCTACACAACCCAAGTAAGTCTCCCCCTTCTATGCTCTATTGTCCCTCCAGTTTTACCACTTCCCTCCAAGGATCTAGAATAGACTAGCCAGAATGTCTCTGAGATGCAACTACAAGAATCCTAATTGCAACTACTTTCACAATTTGTCGATTCCCACAACAATTCCAACCAACAAACTCTCTTCCTCACAACTTGCACAACCCAAGGAAGTGTACCCATTTCTCTACATTGCAGTCCCTCAGGATGTACCACTTCCCTCCATGGATCCAACACAAGGTTGGCCAAGAAGTATAAGAGTTGTGGCTCCTACAACTCCAGTTGTGATAGTGGAATCTTCAAACTTTTTAAATAGTTGCAAATTACTTCCCACATTGCATCTTCGGCTCCACTTTACTTATTTCAAGCTGAAACAAGTCCACTAGACTTTTATCTTCTCTTCTCTACTCTTATAGAGCTCTGCTTCCTTTTAGTTGTAGCCGGTACTTCATTATTTTTTCTCTTGGAATACACCACCTCTTGGTGTTCTTCATTTTTTAGTTGTCCTTATAACAACCACCAAGAAACATGCATATTATATTTATTTTCAAATAGAAATTATATCATTTACAAGAGTTACCAACTCCAGAATGTAAATATTTGTTCAAAAATAAGGTTGAAATCCTAATTCAATGCTTATCTATGTGGTTTTCCCATGCTTCACAAAGCTGCCATGGGAAAGAATTCAGCTCATTGTTCTTTCTTAACACACCCTCATGATTCTAGCCACCATGCCATATGCATTTATCAAGCTGCCTCATCCTTTCCATCCTTACTCTCCAGGATCAGGAATCCCCTTCGTTGCTACACAGTCCCTTGGGTGATCCATCATTTGTCAAGGTGTTATTGCATAAGGAGAGTGCCAACTCATTATCAAACTTCCACTGGCAGTCCATAACCTATGGTAATCATAGAGTTCCATTGTCCTAACAATAGACTTATTCTCAAGCTTTCCAACTTAAATAGCCATCATCTAATCTATATCACACACATACAGTCATCATGATATATCATCATAGCAATTTATTTATTAATTTTCCAAATCTGTTTCATATAGGACATCAAGTTTCCCAAGCATAAGATTTATTCTCAAAACATCTGGCTCTTGCACCAATGGGCATCAGTCTTACTTATGGGATTACACCGTTTCCATATCCAAGACCATTTTTCTTGCAATTTTCTAAAATCTCATTCAACCAAACAGATTGTCAGTATTCATGCACATTATCATCTCATTGCAACATTTTCAATCAACCCATGAAGTGATTTCACAATTATATTACTCTAAAAATTCAATCACTTCGAACTATTATTCATATTAAATGGAATGAAACTATTAATCCTTTCACACACATTGTCTATCATACCAAGCCTTCCATAATGCAATCAAACAATACCAATAAACCGATGTGCCAATACCTATGGCCACATCTACAAAATGCATGCTTGCATTGACTTTGGAATATCACATATCCATGTCATGTATTCCACCATGGTGAGTTAGAAGGTATAACCAATGCCTCGACACACCATCCAAACTCTTCCCCATTACTTGTTCAATTATTTGGATACCTTCCTCTTCAACCCATACATAACACTAGGAATATGATCCCTTAGTTATCTTCAGTTTCGGCAAAGAGGTTGCATTCCAAACATCAGTTATACAGGGGAAGACCATTAAGAACTTGTATGGCGTGATATCCCTTCCATATCCAACCACAACATTGCCTCACTCATGGCTATATATATTGGCATTCATTGTTATAGCAGGGATATGTCTCCTGACTTGACTTGGTTACGATCTCATAACCAACATAACATGACATGAAATTAAATTTATCATAAATGAGCATTAAACAACATGTGTATACTCAAGGCCCTCAACCTTTTACATCAATTCAAATATTGAATTTTAATTGAGGGAACTCTTACCTAAATTCCCTTCAGTAATTATGCATCATAAGCAACCCAAATTCATACCTGCATAGTTGTTATTACATTACTTGATGTTATTGTTACACGTCAAAATTACTCAGTTGGATAAGTGTCACATGTTCCTCTCAATTGTCGTAAGTGTCGCATCTTCCTTACAACTTTCGCAAGTGTCACAAGTTGGTCACAAGTGTCGCAAACGATGCTCGAGCATACTGCCATGCTGACGACACTAAGGAGACACTTATAACATCTCATATGCTTGATTTGAAGAAGGAGAATTGGTTTACTGAAGTCAAATAACTCTTAACACCTGAAGAGAGCTCTGAAACAAAGGTTTTGAGGGGGAGCACTCCCCTATATCAGCCCTAGGAGCGTTGGTTCTCCCCTACAAGGCTTCAGGGGGCGTTATAACGCTCCCTTGCCCCCTCTGAAGGAGCGCTTCTCATCTTGAGAGCGTTGGCGCTTCCCTAAATCTTACCAGGGAGCGCTACAGCACTCTGATGCCCCTTCTAAGGGAGCGTTGCCTAATCTGAGGTAGTAGTTGGCCTGTTGAGGAGAATAAGGGGAGTATCTTTCAAGATTAGGATGCAGTTGTGTTCGAATTCTTGGTTTCATCAAGAGATCCCTGATCTAAGGAGGAAGTTCCCAACTTGTTCTAAAGATAACTCAAGAGGTTAAGCTCCTCTTAACCTATATAAGCAGGCTCTATGATGGTGGAAAGGGGAAGAACTGCTAGTATGAAACCTATGATCTTGGAGGAAACACACAGTCAGCCAGAAGAGAGTGATCAGTGAAGCTGTTGTTATCCAAGTTGTGGATCTTTCAGGCAAGGGTTAGACAAAGAGGACTTGACAAAGTTGTCGCATTCGCATCTACGATTGTAAGTATTGTTGTCGTTATTCTCATCAATATGACACGCTTGGCCTGTTTCTTTCTAGTTTGTGTCTAATGTTATATGAACTTATCATTAATTGATAGATTTGTTTTCAAGCTAACATCAATAGAGTAGGAAGTGGTCGTATCTTGTTTGTCTACAGAACTCAGCGAGGAGCAAAGGATTGGAGCGCAACTCGAAGCGTGCAGGGACAAACGTCGATAAAGAAGTACTTATTTCATCCTTCCTTCTCATGTGTTAGTTTGGATAGATTTGAAAGGAAGTCAGTGTCCACGTTAAGCATGATTTCCAAAGTTACCTACAAAACAAAAAGAAATTAAAAAAAAACATTATTTCCACATTTTGGCAATTTCGGCAATTTTCAAAAGCAATTTAAAACATGAAATAAGATACCCACACCATCTAAAAGTAACCACACACTCTTTTTAACCACCACGCCCTCTCCTAAGCTTTCAACATTCATCAAACAATGACAAAAACATTTTAAAAGATCAAAACGATTTTATGGTTGCGTGGGAATGCGTGGGGGATTTCCCATGGATTTTTTGATAAAAAACAACCCATCTAATTGACTTCTAGGGCATTGGCATCTTAACCATCCATTCCTAGAACGTTTTTGCAAAACAAATCCCATTTTCCCATCGATTTTTAAAGAGGCCGATTTGGTTCTAATTGGGGTGACTTAGGGCTTCGTGTTTTAAAATAAATAATGCTATGAAAGTAAATACCAAACCATGCAATGGAAAGAACACGATATGGGCACCTACCTGGTCCAAACGGCGATCGAAATGGTCGACCGTAGCTCTGGCAGCGAACAAAACAAGATCCACTTCAAACTGAGATTCTCCACTACTCCAAAATCCTTGCAAAATGAAATGGTAAATAAAATTTCAATCAATTGTTATTTATAAATTTTCATCTTTCATAAGGTATAGTCATTTTTTGGGTTTCTCTAATGACATAATGGCTTCACTAAACCCTGGTTTGTAGTTTTGGCATCGCAGGTTTCCTTGCAGTCCTGATGGATTATCTACCTTGTCGCACTTATGAGCATAGTCTTAGTTCATTCTCGAGCTTGACAATATGAGAACGTAACCGAGTAAACTTTTATCTATTTTTCGGACCCGTACGGATACGAATACACGAAAAAGGAACCCCCCTGGAGTCTCCTTTAAACTCTTTTCAGACTCTCTAAATATGAAAAGATTGTCGAGTGACCTTGCTTCCTTTCAGACTCGTTAAAAGGTCAGAAAGGGCGTCTTTCGAGCGATAGTTTAACCCTTTTTTTGTCTCATTGGACTATTGTACGAAAAAGGAACTGAGAGAGTTCTCTTTTAAGTGTTTTTCCAAACTCTATAATCCCGAAAAACCTTCGATTTTTCTGTCTTTGAACTCGTTAAAGCACACATCGACAGACCCATATGGGACTAAACTCTTACTTCTTCCAAGTTCATTAAAAAAAGGAAGAGGAACTTACCGAAGGTGAGTTATATTGAGCATGTGTTATCCTCCTCGAGCTCATTAAATCAAAAAGAGGTACTCATCTATCTGGATGAGGGAAAAAATTGAAAGGAGAAAGCCAAGTAGTCTCTTGAGAACATCATCCAGCACTTCTTAGAGTCGCCCTTGAACACGGCACTTTGTCATTTTCACATATCATAATCCACTGAACCTCTGCACTGAGCCAATCCTTTGAGTTCCTTTCACTCCTTTGGGTCACCCAACGCAAGTCACGATACCCACTGCATAGTTTATGTCCATGTCATGTTTTTTTGTTGTGCCTCAGTGTTCAAGGGAAGTTATCTACCTCGAGAGTCATCCATCCCAAATATCTTGCCTCAAAACCTGTGTCATTCCATGTTCGTTTGATCTGCCAATTACATCTCCATGTCTATTTCATGTCGTTGATGGGGAATACATCAAGGCCCTCCTTCGACGAGTCTATTCCTGTCGACTTCAACACATTATCCAGGAATCAGACTTAGAAACCAGTTAGTACTTTGGGACCTACATGCCTCAATGGCAGGCCTCCTCACATTCGACAGTGGGTTTATGTCATTGACTCCTGATCGAATGATTCCATGGATGTTCGACCTTAGCTCATTTATTCACATTCGCTGGAATGTACTAGGGTACCTTGGGAATTATTGACATTAATGGTGATCTCCCTCGCACTTGTTAACGGTTTACACCATTAACCAGTAATCAAGTGGTTTCTGCCATGTTCGACATCAGGACATCTATTCGCATGGTCATATTTGTACCATATTGGGATTGGTAAGAAGACCCTGGGTTGAGAAAATATGCTTTTCCCAGGCTGTGAAGGAATTTCTATTGGACAAAGAACACATACACTGTAACATAGATCCACTTTGTATTGGTCATGGCTATGTCTTGTCATCTCGTAGATCCACTGTGTATTCTTCGTGGCTACGATCAGTCCAAGTCAGAGTATAGATCCACATTGTATCTTCGGTGGCTATACCTTTTTATCAATACAATTATGGATCTGCAGTGTATTTTATGGTGGCCATATCCTGCTAAGTCTTGATCACCCAAGCATAGGTATGCCTGCCTTGGGTTTTGAAATATGTCATGATATTTTTTGGATGTTTGTGTGAAGCTTCTGTCAAGTTCTCTGAGTCTATACCCTTGCTTGGACGTCTACAAAGTATTTCAGTTATCATTTGGCATATTCTAACTTCATACTTTGGGGGGAAATCTATTACACATCAAAATTACTTAGGTGGATAAGTGTCGCATGTTCCTCTCAATTTTCGTAAGTGTCGCATCTTCCTTACAACTTTTGCAAGTGTCGCAAGTTGGTCACAAGTGTCGCAAACGATTTTCGAGCATACTGCCATGCTGACGACACTAAGGAGACACTTAGAACATCTCATATGCTTGATTTGAAGAAGGAGAACTGGTTTACTGAAGTCAAATAACTCTTAACACCTGAAGAGAGCTCTAAAAAAAAGGTTTTGAGGGGGAGCGCTCCCCTATATCAGCCCTAGGAGCACTGGCGCTCCCCTACAAGGCTTCAGGGGGTGTTATAACACTCCCTTTCCCCCTCTGAAGGAGCGTTTCTCATCTTGAGAGCATTGGCGCTTCCCTAAAGCTTACCAGGGAGCGCTACAGTGCTCTGATGCCCCTTCTAAGGGAGCATTGCCTAATCTGAGGCAGTAGTTGGCCCGTTGAGGAGAATAAGGGGAGGATCTTTCGAGATTAGGATGCAGTTGTGTTCGAATTCTTGGTTTCATCAAAATATCCCTGATCTAAGGAGGAAGTTCCCAACTTGTTCTAAAGATAACTCAAGTGGTTAAGCTCCTCTTAACCTATATAAGCAGGCTCTATGATGGTGGAAAGGAGAAGAACTGCTAGTATGAAACCTATGATCTTGGAGGAAACACACAGTCAGCCAGAAGAGAGTGATTAGTGAAGCTGTTGTTATCCAAGTTGTGGATCTTTCAGGCAAGGGTTAGACAAAGAGGACTTGACAAAGCTGTCGCATTTGCATCTACGATTGTAAGTACTGTTGTAATTATTCTCATCAATATGACACGCTTGGCCTGTTTCTTTCTAGTTTGTGTCTAATGTTATATGAACTTATCATTAATTGATAGATCTATTTTCAAGATAACATCAATAGAGTAGGAAGTGGTCGTATCTTGTTTGTCTGCAGAACTCAGCGAGGAGCAAAGGATTAGAGCGCAACTCAGAGCGTGCAGGGACAAACGTCGATAAAGAAGTACTTTTGTCATCCTTCCTTCTCATGTGTTAGTTTAGATAGATTTGAAAGGAAGTCAGTGTCCACATTAAGCATTTTCTATCTAGAGTTAGGGTCAAGCTCTTAGAGGTGATCTACCTGTCTGCAGGGAGATTTTCCTACAACAGTTACCTGATCAGTTCATATTTGTTTTTTTTGTAAAATCTTGCAAGCTCCCTTCATCAACCTATGATCAATACTTTTTGATCCTCAGTGTCTTCATATGGATGGCTTTCATATATAGAAACAACATCATCAACATTATTTTTAGCCCTACTATAACATTTTTCCTAGATACAAAATCCATCAATAGTCTTATTCAATTATCATAATATCATTGTTTCACATATAACAACAAACTACTCTCAATCTACAAGCATGATACAAACATGTCTAGTCATGTCCACGTGCATAAATGCACATCAATATGCATTAGGTTCAATATCATCATGCCCACTTCATGCACATGCATTATATATTATTGTATGCATCATGCACCACTTCTATCATGCACTCCAATGCATATTTATTTCAACTTTATTTATGCATAATCTGCAACAAACCTACACAATCTGCATTTAATTCATTTGATTCTCTTATTAACAATAATGTAGATTTTAACCTTGTACAATTAATTACCTCAAATAGATTCTTAATAAAAAAATAAAAAATATACAATGGCACACACACACATTACACAAAGATTTTACCTTGGAAACCCAAACCAGGAAAACCAACAACTTGTTTAGAGCCGCACCTCTAATTATTTATTCATCATATGTATTCATTATTTACAATACAATATATATAGGATCTCGCAGCATCCAAAACCCCTAATTCATTGACCTCGATTATTCGACAGTCATAATTTCTTAGCCGGAATTAGAAAACCATCGGCGAAAACCATGTGCCAAAACACCGCTAAAAACGGACGCAAAAACCACAAGCAAAAATAAAAATCGGGGGCTCCACCCCCTTGTATTCTCCAGGATGGGGGGGTAGCGCCCCCCCTTGAAACCCCCCTGCACGCTTAATGCAGTGCAAACACTAGGTTTGGTTGTGCAAAGAATATAATAAATACCCTATTATTAAAAATTCAACCATCTTTTTATTTACCAGGATAATGCACTTGAAATGTGCCTTTGTACCTATGTGTGGGCACTATTATGAATTTCAATACTCTTTTTGAAATAATACTCACCTTTGGAATGCACCTCCAACATGTGGAAATGTTTTTTCCAAAATTGACATTCTTTTGGAAAACTTTCCTTTCAAGTAGTTACCTAGTTCATGGAATCCAATTCCACTTTTTCCTACAACTTATGGAGCAACCCGATGTTACTCTAAATAACTCAAAGCTTCTATCATATTCTCATCTGGTTTACCTTTCTAGTGGCCATACTCATACTTCAATCTGATTTCTGAGCTAAAATTTACGGCTTCCTGAAATAAATAGTTTCACCAACTTTTGCACCTATTTCACTGGTTCAAATAATTTTCAAAAGCCAACTTTTGTCACCTATAGAAGAAAATATGTTAGGAACCATAAAAAAATTTGTATGAGACACTCATAAAATTGATGGCAATGAGTTCACAACAACTCTCAAATTTATGATCTAATGCTTTAGTCAAAATTTGCAGTAATTTGAAAATGGAACCTTTATCCTTTTTCACTTTTCCCATACTTAGAAATTTTCCATGTTTAAGCATCTCCACACCAACTCCTTTTTAATTTTACCATGAGTCCAAATGAGTATCTCCATACCTTATTTTTTATATAACTCTCAAAATTTCACTTTTATCTGGGCTTCGGGTTGATAGTATGGTCTGTAGAAGTTTAGACTGTTTCCTCATTTTTATCCCTATATGTTACAGGTGCGTTTTCTTCCACCCTGTACAATTTCAAGTACCCAGATTCCAATTATGGTTCGATAGCTACATTCTATGGTCCATGGGATTTCCATAGACTACTCTTGTGCCCCAAACTAACTTTTGAGCAAGAAGTTATGCCCTTTGGAAGTAAATTGGTACCTAAATTATATCTTGTATTGTTTCAACTGTAACTTCCTCATACAAGCTCTATTTTGTGTTCATGATATATCGTTGGAAATCTCTCACTAAGTTCTTTCATTGTAGTAGTAGAGACTATGTGTACTGCGAGTACACATAATTCTTTCGATTTTACCTACCTAAGAATGTTCTTTAGGGCCTCAAAATGTTGGAATATTGTTTAATACTAAGGGGGGTGGTGAATCAATATTATCCTTTTTCAACAATTTAAAACCACTTAATTATTAATTTTATCAAATCAAAACAAATGATCAACAAAAAGGTACAATACACATAATTTAAATGTGGAAAACCCAACTTCAAAAATGTTTTGCTTATTTTCAATAAAGATTACATTTAATTTATGAGCTCCAACTCAAAGGAAACACCAATTCCCTGTTTTACTATCAACAACTAGAAGGAGGATACAGCCCCCTAGATTTTACCAACACCGACTGGAGGGAAGCACCAAATCCCCAGTTTCTTTAGCCATAATTGAAAATATGTTGCAACATCTTGGTTTACTAGCTTCAACTAGAAGGAAGCTACAACCTCCTTTGCAAGATCCAACCTGCCCTAGCACCACCCAACCTCCCTTTTTATGATAAGTACTTCAATCTTCAAATCTTCATAATCTTCTTTGGATTCTACTGCATATCTTCATTTACTTTATTGGACTCTGACTCTGTTTTTATCTTCAGATTTCAAGCACAAAGAAACTCCCTCTTTCAACAAGAATTTTTTTTTATATAGTCTTCCAACGGTCATGTACAACTGAACAATTGCACCTCTTCAATATAGGAATGTATCTCTTCATTATAAGTATGTGTATTTTCAATATAAGATATTAATCATACTATTTTAATTAATACAATGTCAATGAACCATTGTGCCTTTTAGATCATTTAGTCACGTTTTCAATTGGGTCAATATATTTTGACTATCATGATTTAATTCACTTTTTACCTTACCATAGCTAAATACCACCATGGTTTGAAAATACCATGTGCACATACCATGTGTTTTTTCATTTTTTCCCTTTTTCTTTAACTATAGTTTCACTTTTACCTTTTTCTTTAATCCAATTTCACTTTTACCTTTTTCTTTATTCCACTTTCATATTTACTCATCTTTTACGTAAACTCCACTTCCACCTAACTTTCCAACTTTTGTTATTTATTAAAGTCATTTTATATTTAGTCCACTTTCATTTCCACTTAACTTTTCTACTTTTGTATTTATTAAAGTGATACTAAGGTCACATTTATATTTAATCACCTACTAACCTTTGACATATATTTGATCACTTACTAACCTTTGAAATCAATGACAATTTATTCAACAATTGACTGCATTAGTGGATCTAACCATTGGTGGTTTTTGGAAATTCTTTGGGTTTGAAGGGTCGTCCAACTTTGGCCTGGCAAAAAATGATGACCAAAACTTTCTACAAAATATCAACTATCGTGTTGATATGACATACTCAAGGGTTCTCGGTGTTGCATCAACAAATTTCCCTTCAATTACACTATGAAATGATAATGCACTAGAAAGTATTCAAGAGGAAACTCGTCAGTATTCATTATGTTCATCACGATCCTGTCTCAAAAAAATATATAGTCACCAGGAAAACTCGACTCAATCAGTGTAGTAATTACAATTGTCTCGTTCTTTTATTTTCATTCTTTCAAAGCACTTGACCAAGCGATCCCCTCTATTTTGCTAGTCCATTGTGTTCTTGTAACTCACTATTCCTATAGCTTTTACTGCAGTTCGATGTCATACTCCACTGTGATACTTATTGTCTTCATGTTGACATCAATGCCAACATGATATTTCCATCACAAAATGCCTCTACAAGTTGATGACCCTTAAAATCTAAAAAAATTCGTAGAAATTGACTACTTTATTGTTGTAACAATCTACTAGTTCGACATGTGCCTGAACTTGTCAACTTGACTAACATGGCATGGCATGTGTCTGTTGAGTCTACATCTCATCCCTTTATTCATCCATGACATCATCCATCGTTCTCCTCCATCGACTATCGACCAAACATTAAACAAGACTGTCGGACTCTCCTTTGCGGACTCTTCCCATTATAGCATCAAATATCGCGTTATAATATTTTTCCACAACGTGTGTCCCACAAGCCTATCGGCCTTTTACTTCGTGAAATTTTCCCATAGAGCTATCAAAAACACGTAATTGATATTTTTCCGCACCCTGCAAGTCTATCGGGCTCTGAACAAGGGAAATTATTAGTCCCTCTCTCTTTTCCTTCCCATCATAGCTTCGTGTTAGTCTCTGTTAGTTATCCTGCACTTTCTATTGAACTTATACTTATACTGAGTGGGGAAGATGAATCAGTATAAGATATATTTTACTCTATTTAACCATTCATCAATCATTCATTAGCTGAGAAACAATAATCACATATAAACTCAAATCACAATGCACAAAGTTTAACATGGAAACCCAATCGGGAGAAAACCATAAAATTATCTTTATAAATGTTTGTAGGCACCAACCTACTGTTACAAAGATTGTAGGCACCAACATATTGGAGACACCAATCTCATTAACTGAGCACCAACTCAGCAAGATATAGGCACCAACCCACTGGAGACACCAATATCCTGAATTGAGCACCAACTCAACAACACATGTAGGAACCGACCTACTGTAACAATATTTGCAAGCACCAACCTACTAGAGACACTAATCCCCTCACCTAAGCACCAACTCAACAAGATATGTGTAGACACCAATTCAAGATATTCATACACAAAGTACTTTTGACTTCACATGCATGTTTCATTCCACAAACAATCCTTCAAACCTTAGTCACATATAGCCTTCATGCCCTGGCGAGCCTCATAGCATCATTCTCATAATATGATCACTGACAAAAAAATTCACTGACAACAACAGCATAACCTGAAAACAGTGCACATGGTAGCATCACAAACCTTCAGTCCTTCATAGCGCACCTTGAGAATAAGAAAGACCTCAAGAAAATCCCTTAAACTTATCTTTCACACCTTTGAATCCCAAAAATACACCTTGACTCCTTTAGCAGACTTCAGATCACTTATGCGCACCTCATACTTGATCTCTTGCTTAGTTACACTAAAAATACGCACATTTATCCTGTATTTATAGTAATTTGTCCCCACTTTCAGGGCCAACCTGTAAAGATTGGTTGAGTTGACCTCAATTTTATGGTTGGGTTATTGAATAGAAAAATTCATATCTCCTCATTCCTATGGAGTTATAAGGAATGCCATCTATTGTTGGAAAGTTCTCGGAATAAGATTTCCAACCATATAACTTGTGTTCCCATTTGAACTAGGTGTGTAGGGTAAAAATTCCTTCAAAGACAGGGTATCCAAACTTATCATCAAAAATTCAAAATTAATACTTTCAACAATCTCCATCTTGCAATCTTTATCTTGGACATTTGTAGGCTCCCCCTATATTTGAAATCAATGAAAACAATATTTCCAACACTTTCTACCACTGGTTTTCAAGAATTCCCTTGTCCCTTGATTCTAGTGGGCCTTCCCTTATCAACTTCAACACTTATATTCCAGGGGTTTTATTTAGAGGAGAGTGTACCTTGGACCCATCTTCCGCATTAGTGGGTTACTTCAGACCAAGTAGGGAGAATCTTCATTGTTCTTCGATTGATTTGTTTCTCATGTGCTCAACTTTAGTTCATTATTGCACCATTGAGATTTGTACACTTGAAGATTTAGTGGTCCAATTGATTGTACCATATTCCTAGACATGTGTGAGTTGTTTTGGCCCTTTAGAGGGAGTTTCCTTCATGTAGCTCCCCACATGTTCTGGCCACTACATTTTTTTCTAGATATATAGCCCCATTTGTCATACTTTTTGTGTTGGTCCTTGGGATTTTCTCTTATTCCTAAGTGACAATGGACTTTCCCATATCGACACGAACACCTTAATTCTAGGGGTTGGTTGTATTACATTATGTACCTTTGTCCGATGATCTTCATTGATGGGTTACCTTGAACCAAGTCAAGACATTCCTCATTTCTCTTGGAATTGGTAGGATCTCATGTGCTTGACTCTGGGTCATTCTTCCATTGTTGAGATTCATATAAATATTTAAGTGATTCAGCCTTATTAATAGTTCCTTAGATTTGGTAGACTATATTCAACAATTACTAAATCCATCAGCTTGAGCTTCCCTTTTGAAACCTCACTTTATATCTTAGAGCCCCTTTCATGTTTAATGGGGCTCCTTTGCTTGTTTCCTTCCCCCCCAAGGGAGCATCTTCTCCTATGTATTCAAATTAATTGCAGTCTTCATTATGCTTCTATGATTGTCATGGCCTCTTGGTTCTAGGTTTGTGTATAAGACCACTAATATTATTATAATGTACTATGGCACCCCTTCACCATGATCACATATTGTATTATATTGTGACACCATTTTGTCTCATCTATGCTAATGAGATTTTTAATTACCTTTCTAATTTCTCAGAAAGACAACTAAAAAGACCATGCATTTAATTATCAATATGCGGTTTGTATGGAACTTGTGAGTTACCGTGCACTGTATATGCATGCTACACTCTACTCGTCCACTGGTTTGATATATAGTCATAGTATCAATGATTACGTTTGTGGTCAAAGTATAGACAATTCTCAATATCTGGCAAGGTTCTACAGAAATCCACACTTGCAGGAATTGAAAGCACACTTTTGCAGAAAAGTAAATATCACATTTGCAGGAAAGTAAATGTCACACTTGTAGGAAAATAACTCACGCTTACAGACAAAGTAAATGTCACACTTGCAAGAAAGTAAATGTCACACTTGCAGTTAAATAAATCATGCTTGCAGAGAAAGTAAATGTCACACTTGTAGGAGAGTAAATCACGCAAGATCTAAATTGCAGGAAAGAAAACTAATCTAATATAATCCTCACCAAGATTATCCATGTTTCTACTTAGACCAACAAACATAGTCATTACATTAAGCACAGTTATTCAATGGCATAGAAGAATGCAACCCATCAAATAAATGAATGAAATACGACATGAATACTTAATTACATGAATATATAAACACAATCTCACATGAAGAATCCAATTGCATGAACAAATTGAATCAAGAAACTAGTTATGGAATTCAATAAAAGAAATCCTACATAAATAGATAACTATATAATTAAACTACACAACAAGAAATCAAAGAAGTTATCTAAACTACACGACACTATGTTCTATTGAAGTGGGCCCTAGCTCCATAGAACATAGTGTTGATATTATTTTATATCAACAATTATAACATAAATCAATTAAATTAATTAAGCTAATAAAAAGAATCATCCTATTACAAATGTGCAAAGAAAATAAATTAAAGGAATTAATCAAATCACACTATGGAAATTATAAAACTACAATGGAAATAAAAACTCAATAAACTATTCCATTGTCATTCAGGAATTACTCTAAGAGCCATCCTCAAATAATGGAGAGAGTGCTCTCTTTTATACATAAATTTAATGGAAACTGGAAATAACGAGTATCGAAATAAACCCACTTATGGATTTAATAAATCCATAGTGGTTACACCAATTTCCTAAATAATGAATAGTTTCCAGCTAACAATTAGCAATTAATGAATAACTCCTAGATCTTTTGCTAACAATTAGCAAATAATAGATAATTTCCAATATCTTTTGCTAACAATTAGCAAATAATAAAGAAATCCAAGATCTTTTGCCCAAGAATTCCAAGATTCTTGGTTAACCACCCAAATTAATATATTGTCTTGGAATCACAAAATTGTCTCCATACATTTAATTTGCTTGGGTTAACATTATTGTTGCATGGATCCATAATTTTCATGTAGAGTAGTAACATAATGGCTCATGGCTCTAATGGCTCATAGTTTCGGTGTTGGCTCATGGTTCGGATGGTTCAAGATTCTAATTGTAGCATCATTCTTTGGATGAGTTGTAGTGTAAATTAGTTCCATGGCAAGTTGCAAAAACTGCATGGGAGTTGCAGCAAGAGTTGCATCACCAACCCAGAGTCACAACAACAATGCTCCCAAGTTGCAGCAATAGTGCTCAGAATTGCAGTAGTGTTTGGATTTGCAACAATGTTCAGAGTTGCAACAATATTGCTCAGAGTTGCAACAATGTTCCAGAGTTGTAGCAACTACATGGGAGTTGCAATAGAGGGAACCAAAATACATCTTGTCATGATATCACGTTCTGCACAACAACCTATTTGGCACATCATCTTTGCAGATTAACTTAAAGATAAATGTAAATATGATCTTTTTCTAATGTTTAATCATAAATTCATGTAAAGTACTAAAGAAATGTAATGGAAACACATTAATTCTAAATACCGCACAATGATAGATTGATACAAGGTCTAGGTAAGCAGAAAGGGGTTAAATGTAGGGAAAAGATGGTATAAAAAAACTGTCATTTATGAAGTCTGTCATCTCCCCTCAGCTGAAAATGTTGCATGTCCTCATGTAACCTAGTACCTTGTGTTGTTCCAGAGTTTGTGTTTTAAGGCTATAAAACACACCGTCTAGGCATCCATAAGAAAAATAAGTCTTTTGAAATAAGAAACAAAGAAAATCAAATCAGAGTTGATTTCTCAATTGTCTCTGTCTTTCTTCCCTTTGATCTTGGATAGTTATGTCACGTTCTATTGCTGCCCACGACCTTTCTAACTCGGTTCGGTTTGTTGCAGTTTGTAATATAGTGTTAAACAAATTCAATGCAATGCTAGTTTGGTCTTGCAAACCGGGTTCTACGTTTGGTTGTCTTCCGTTTGGTACTGTCATGGGTATTTGATTTTTATATTTTTTATTAGAGAGTTTTTTATAAGTTTGTTACTTCAGACATTCGGATCAAGAATTAAATGAACGACTTTAAAACTTGGAACAGAAAATAATAACACAAGTAAGGCCGTTTCCTGGTTCAGTGATAATTTATGAAATTGTAAACAGCATAACATCACACAGAGGAATATAAGAATTTAATCTGAAAGAACCTTATATTTCCACTACAATAAAGAAGGGTAACAAGGGTTTTCTAACAAAGAAGAATATTAAGGAACAGAAGGCTACAGGTCTTAAAATTATTAAAATAATTTCAGAGGAAAGACTGTAACATCTTCAACAT
>JASDQU010102228.1:430026-441809 GCA_032191745.1 Picea mariana
CCTGTCGCATACATGTCCTTTATTTATTTATATTTTTTTAAATATTTTCATCGGAGTTTCGGGACATTCGATGATACGAAAACGAGACGTTGTAAAACCCCGATCGCCGAGAATGCGATATATTAATTCAGTTAATCATTTCATTATTTCAATAAATCCGGATTATCTTTTCAAATTTTTATTAATTAAAAGCTTTCGGAAATCGGGAAATCGGGATTTCTGATTACGTGAAATTTTCCTTCGCGGAATCGCGAATGGCGATTTCCCGATATAATTAACTACCATTAATCATGTTTAGCAATAATTAGTTTATAATCGGACCTTTATTAAGAATTGATTTAGATCGGGGATCGGGAAATCGGGGAAAACGATGTTAAGTTTACTTGTTCATTCGAATAGCGAAATGCGATTTCCCGATATGATTAACTTAACGGTTAGGACTGATTTTTTTTAAATGAGATTTAAGATAATAATGAATTAATAGAGGATTAACGCATCGGGAAATCGGAGGTCGGGAAATCGGGATTTAATGTGTATTGAAATTTGATATTATCAAACCGCGAACTCCGATATCCCGATATGTTTTTATTTTTAGAAAAACTTCGAATTTTATCATTGTGGTTTATTCGAATTATTATTTGAGAAAGTATTTGGAACATTCATAGATTAATTTTCAATCATTCTCTTTCCAGAATAAGCCTCAAGTGTATTTCGAATTTATTAGATCTGAAAAATTTTAATAGTGCAAAGACTCCAGGATACCAAAAATTTGTTCAAAAAACAAAATTTAAGTTTTGTTTCAACACCTTGTATCAACCAAATTGTAGGGACACTTATCTTTCTCCACCGCATACCTTTCTTCTATTGTTAACATTTTTCATTTTCCTCAAATACTTGCTATCAGTTGTCAGGAACCATCCTTCAAAATCAACATTAGCATCATGAAACAATTTTAGTAAGCTTGCAACAAATCTGATGGAGTTGTAGCAAACCTGCATAGGGAGTTGCAATAGATTTGAAAATTTGTTATTTCATGCACACGATACTCTGGATTAAGGAGATTTTTGGTGGTTCTGTCTATCCCAATTTAATGTCTTTGTCCACATAAAATCACAATGATCTGGTTCACAGCCCTCAAAATATAATAAAATAAGTTGTTACAAGTGAGTTGCAACAAGAATGATGTAGGAGTAGCAACAAGCTTCTTTAGCCATTTTCTCTCAAATTAAAAATTTCCTTTTTGTGAAATTTCGAAAGCATGCTTGTTCTATTTTATAGCTTCTTCTCATCGACAATCATGACCATTTGATGCATAGATATCAAGATATAAACAAATCAATTTATGCACATAATATATACAAAAATATAGTAACATCAACAATGTTATAACAAGAGTAACAGCGGTAAATCATAACTCATGAGATGGTGATATTTTGTGACCTGCTATTGGTTCTTGTGCAACAACATGACTTCCTATTGTTGGTTCTTGTGTAACGGGTATAGGGATTTCTTATGCTGAAAAAATATTCTTGTTGTTGACACACTAATAATTGTTGATGTACATACCAAAAATGGTGTCCTCTTGTGTGACAGCATGTATGAATGGCTTTTATAACAACTTCTTCTACTGTAGGTTCTTGTGGGGCAACTCATTCCTCTCCAAATGACAGTTTTCCTCCCCCAAAAAAAAAAACTAAATATTTTGTACAAAAAGGAAAAGAAAACAATGTTGTGTTAATTTGCAGATGGGCTTTGGAAAATACGTTGCACAAAACCATGTTTTAACATAGTGGACCTGAAAAATGCTCACGGATTAGGAAAGAAAGATATGGCATTAACAAATGTTTCATGTCCCCTTCAACTACTTTTTTTTTTTTCGTTAATTCTTGTGGAACAACAACAATACCTTATTTTTCCTTTACTGTTGGTTATTGCGTGGCAGTAGAAAGATCCTTTATTGTTGGTTCTTGTGTGGAAGCAACACGGCCTTCTATTGTTGGTAGCATTGAATCATTCCCATGCATGGATATTGGAGTGGAGATGGATAAGATGGTGCGCGAATGTTATGGAATGTAAAGGTGATTGTATTCCTCTCCAAATTGAAGAGATTGTCCACCCTTGAGAAATGGAAAAACATGATGAAGCATGATAGAGGCCTAAGTGGCTTTCCAAATACAAATCCAGAGCATCTAATGAACTTAGATTAAATAAAAGAAAAAAGAAACATACATGCACTTACCTAAGAAGTCCATATTGTTTACAACATCATCCTGAGAGGCAAGAAATCCGATATGGTCCACCATATTGTAACAAAATTTGTAAGGAAGAGCGGTGTGGAGCTTGAAACTTTGAGTTGTAGACAGAGATTTGGAATAACCTTTTGATAGATCAACAAAACTTGGAGATCTTTATTTAGAGAGAAACCTTGATGGAATTGTTTATTTCTTATTTTCTTTGCAAACCTTGTCCACCGGCATGCTGGTAAACAAGATCTGTCTAGATGTGCCCAGGGGGTTTTCATAGTCAGAAATTTATATTTTTATTATTTTTTATTCCCCATAATGCCCGCCAACAAACTCGTTTTCAATCATTCTAAGGTCTGATGGCACCCAAGACAGGTTTTCACTGTCAAATTTATTAAGGAAGAGAATGGGATATCAAGGTGACTTGACATTGTAAATGAGTCAAGTCACTTTATTGCATGGGTTAGGGATGGTCAGAGAAGGAAGTAGGAAGTGACGAGGCTAAAGTTAAGACTTCATAGTAGTGGTTATCCAAGAGATATTATAAGAAAAAGATCAAACTTTGAGGGAAACCACATAATCAAAGGGACTTCATCGACTTCAACGTGCAATTATTTCGAATTAGGAGGAATAAATGCATGGGCATACCGTGGTACTGATGAATGAGAAAAAAGGCTTCATGTGTAGCAAGGGTAGTGGAACTTGATTTTTAGAACATTAGTCTTCACTTATTTTTCAAATCAATTCTTCATTTATCTTATTCTTGATCCACTAATAAGACAAGAGTAACAACACATGAGTAGCAAATATGGTGTAACAACAAATGTAATGTGTCGCGGCTTCTGTGAAGTGTTGCAACTTCAAGCGTTGCAACAAGGATGTTGTAGTAAATGTGGTGCAACAATTATTATAAGTATTTGCAGTGCAGTATAGTTCCCTGGAGAGTTGCAAAAATGGTTGTAAGGTGTTGCAACAATTACGTGGGAGTTGCAGCAACTGCGCTGCAACACTACTTGAGTAGCAACCTTGTAACAATCTCCTAGAAATTTAAGCTTCAATTCATGGCACATGCAAGGAATCAATATCTCCCTATTGGATTCAATAAAATTTTGTCTTCAAGAATCATTTGTGCATGGGTTGACCTTCTTGATCCTCCTGGGACCTACAAAAAATTAGCACTTCCCTTCAATAAAACGTGATATCGTGAGAGAAGAGAGGTTATCAAGCTCTCCTCACCCATGAAATATTCAAAAATTGACAAATAGTGCATACAAATAAAATCCAAAGAATGATTGAACAAAGAAATTCACTTTTTACCTATTGAGGAGTGGTGGCCACCTCAAACTACCCAACAATGTTTTGTTGATAACTTCTTTGTCTGATGTTTGATTGAAGTGATTCCAAAGCTAGAATAAATTAGATTCATAGGGATATCCTTGTTGGGTATGTGTTATATTATTTTCACAAGTAGTAGTGTCTGTGTTGCACCGAGCACGTAGGGGGGGTGTAGGGGTTTTGGGGCAGCGCCCCCGAGAAAAAAAAATTGCCTCAGGAAACGTGTCGCATTTTTGGGCGGTTTTTTGGCACATGTTTTTTTTACCGATGGTTTTTTATTTTCGGTTAAGGAATTAGGGTTTCTGACTAATACAAGTCATTGAGTTAGGATTTTGGATGTCATTGGCTCATATATGTATATTGTATTGTAAATAATGTATCACTATGAATGAATATAGAATATGTTGGTTTTCCCGGTTTGGGTTTCCACAGGAAAAATCTCTGTGTAATGTTTGTATTTGCCATTGTATATTTTATGTTCTTTTACTGAAAATATGTTTGCAGTAAATATTGTACAAGGTTAAAATCTACAATCCTTTGTCAAAATAGGTTTTGAAAATTTCTTAAAATTAGATTTCAAACAGACCGAGGAACGTCTTGCATGTCAAAGTTATTTTTAATTTGCAGCCTGGACCAACAGTCACGGTTTTGGATGTAACTTTTTCGTTTATGACAGATCGAAATAATTCCAATTGGATATGAAATTATATTCATGTAGATAGCTCCATTAGAAATAGGTTTTGAAAACAAGAAGAACTAATGGGTCAAATATTCCAATGAACAAACTAGGAAACATAGTTTGAGCAATGAAAATTTAGGACAAGCAGTTAGTATTTTAGGCATAACTTTATCATATGATATCGAAATTGAGTGATTCCACTTGGATTATAAACTAGATTCATAGGATACTACACCATGGAAATTTGTTTGTGAAATTCATCCATTAGGTCTCCCAAAAACTTGTTGTCCCAAAAGGGGTATTTTAGATCAAAATAGTTTTTAAAAACATGCATGTTATCCCCATTTTGTGGGATGACTAAGGATATTATGTCTCGAGGCCCTCAAGTTGTAGATATGGAGTATCGAGAGACTACATGACCAACAATATCCACTTGCACAGATGGAAACCCTTCTCATCACCACATAGGTCATAGATTTTCAGATGGAATCCACCACACCGGTTGGCTTTCAAGAGGCATTGGTCCTTTCTCTATGAGGTACAAGTCAGGTATTATGGTGAGTGTTGTTTCAATATTTGAGCCATTCGATTATGGTGTATATTAGATTGCTTTAGATTTCTTGACATATGCTTGGACATTATGCCTTTTGCCCTTCTTCACCTTGGTGGTTGATATTGTTCCCTAGTAAGTGGTCTTATTTGGGAATGGTTTTTCTACTAGAAACTCCCTTGAAGATCCATCGTACCCTTCCCAACCATACTTACCACTTTTCATCACATAAACCACCCATTTCCTCATCTCTTGAGATTTTAGGGTGTATAGACCCAAGAAGGGGTTGTCCCTAATTCTATGGGAAGAAGGGGTTGAATGCCTAGAGGGATTGTTGTTTGGTAAAAGATAAAAACCTATGTATAAACCTTCCAGATGCTTCGCCCAGGGATCCCCAAGAAAGCAATGAAACGCTTATCTATAAGAAAAGGGGGACCCACAAGAAGTAAAATGATAGAATGCTTAGGGGGTTAGTTGGAGGATATGATGTCTCATCACGAGCTAGCCTATCATGATCATGGGTATCTAGCGGTATGACACTACCATCATCTGGCCACCAAGCTGGGGTAGTGGCTCTTAGTTTCACAGCTGAGAGAAAGGGGGTCTCATCACTTTCCATCCTTCTCATTTCCACAAAGTACTCATGAGTGACACTAACATCATCTAGACACCATGCCAAGACAATGGCATTCATCTCATCCTTAAAACATGCAAGAAAAAAATAATGGCAAAATGATCGGCTTGGAAAAATTGCATTGCAAACGAAGGTGCCACACTCCCTCTACAAAAGCACCCATGAATGAGACACTACAACTCCTTGTATATCATGAACCCCATGCCCATTGAGTCTTGATCCTTAACCACTTCATATACTTTACATGGATTAGAGATGGATCACCTGGGAGACACTCCTTGACCTAGGGAAGATCTTCCCAATAGACACCTCGTCAACCCTCCCATATCCAAGCTTGGGAAGTCGCAAATGTCTTTGAGCACTTACTTGTTTGATAGGGTAATATTTTATGCACATGCTTAGGTGGCTCATTTATTTATTTGATTTACTCATCATGATATTTTGACTTGAGATCCTTGGAGGGCATGCTTATTTGTCTTTGAAAGACCTAGTTGGTGGACAGTTTTGGAGGAACAAGCCTAGCTTGGGCTTCCATGGGGATTGAAGCCCACAGGTTGGATGCCAAGGGCCCACATGATAGATGAGAAAGATGTAACTTTGGAGGCCTAGAAGATGACTTGAGACACATGACCTAGCCCTCACATGCCAGACGTTTTTCCTAGGAGAGGCAAAGCGTCATCTTTTGGAGGCTTAACATCATGCTTGAGGGGCTTGAGGTAGTGGTTTACCCTAAAATTATGTGGACAAACTATTTTGGTGACATTTTGTATAAATAGAGATCATAATATCTCATTTCAAAAGATAACTCTCCCACTGTGAGAAGTATTGGACCGAAATTTTCGCTCTCTTTGGCTAGTTCTCTCTCTTATGCTCTTGTTTATGGCTATCTCTTTGGTTATTGGTTCATGGAAGTGATGTGCTAGTCTTGGAAGGATTTTCTCTAGATATTGTGGTGGTTTGTCTTAGTTTTTTCCTTGAATTGGTAAGGATTGTTTACATTGTGTTATCATTTGTTATTCAAGTCAAGGCTATTTTCTAGAGCGAGGTGGGAAGTATCAGGGCATACACCCTCACCATAGTCTCCATCATTTTATGCTTACATTTTATTGGTTTAACAAGGGTTTGATAAGAGAAGTATAAGGGCATACACCCTCTTAGCCTAAACTCTAGCTAGAGATACTTTCCTTAGGGAGTAAGAGGATTTACACCCCCAAGGAAGCAGTACCTCTAGCTATTTCTTTGCTTGATTCCATTAACCCAAATATTAAAGGCACTAGCCATTACTTGATGCATTGGAGAAAAAAATTGTTTCCTTGGTAAACGTGAAATTTTCAAGTTTTAAAGTTGTTTCTTTAGGAAAGTGTTCCTTGAGCCTTTGGCTCCCTTGCCTCATTCAGGCATCCCCTTTCAACCAAAAATTCTTGTTTTTGTTACAAAACTAACCTACACCCAATAGGTCTACAGAAAACTAACCCTCTAATGCTTAATAACTCCTAAACTAACCCTAGGATTTAGCCCTAGCTTTTCCCTAACTCTCTACTAAACCTAGCGCAACTATTGGGCTAGTTAGAAGTGGTTTCTAGTGGCTGATTTTTTTGTTTTCAAGCTTGGTTTGCTATATCCATAAGGCCGGTAATATCACTGCAGCAACCTTTTGTTTCAGCCTTGATTTTTTGTGCTAAAGTTATTGTTTAATTATTGATGATTTGAGCTAGCTTTCACTAGTTTCCCTCTTGTTTATTTTATCATATGCTTATCACTTATATTGCAGCCTTTGCTATATTTATTGAGTTGATATATATCATTTACTTTTTCTACAATTAGGGATAGCGAGCTTCACTTGCTTGTCCAACTAACATATTGCAAGTATCCTTGGCTTTTATTGTGTCTCGAGCAGGTTCTTCACTCTCGACGGGTTACTTAACTCATTTGGAAACCCTTGAAACTTTCCAAGACCCCTTTCCAAGATCTTCCTATCATATAGAATTGACCTCTAGGGACATCCACTCGTACCTATCACTTTTTGTCTTAAACCTCCCTAGGGTCACTGGGATTCCCCCCTTGAGGTGACTACCTCACCTCTAAAGTGACAGGAACACCTACCTAGGGTGACAGTGGATAGGTTCTATCCTATTTGTCACCATTTGGTGGTTGGGTCGGCCATTTCCCAACCTACAACTTGTGCGATAACATTTTGGCATCGTTATCAGGGAGGATTTTGAATCCTCTTCGAAACAATAACCTCACTTTGGCAAGCTATATTGAAGCCTTTATCCCTTAGCTTGCCTAGCGACTCCACCAAAGGGACGTTCCATTTCCACATTTCTTATGATCTCCTCTTGAAGCTCATCCGGTGACTCCACCCCATTGAGAACGCTTCCTCTTCCAAGCATTTTCCCCCTGGAAGGTTCAATCCTTCTAAGGTCTACCAAAGAAGGCCTCCTCTCAAGCTTCCCACTGTCAAAATCATTTTCCACAGTAACCTTCCCCTTGCTCCAATGGCTTTCCCTTGGGAAAAGGACCTTGATAAACCCCTTAACATGTCCATTATCCAAGGATACTCCAATGCAATGCCAAAATAGTCTAACAAGTGGTTACCAAAGTTCCCGGGAAACAACGTAGTGATCGTTGAATATCATCTTTGTGTCATGGGCCGAGACATTGACAATGCAGGGATCGAACATGAGGATGTAACCATTGATCATTGACTGAAGAAGCTCTTGATTGGTTCAGAGGCCTCCCTGACAATCATCTCGCATCCTATGAAGATTTTTCCAACTTATTTAAGAGTAGATGGTCAACAAAGATAGACAGTGGGATGGTTGGAGCTCAATTCAATCAGATAAAGAAAAGGGAGAATGAGACAGTGAAGGAATTCAATACTAGATTTGATAGGTTATACAACCAAATTCCAACAGAGTTATGTCCTACGACATCATCGGTTCATCTCCTTTACATGAATGCTTTTGAAGGGAAATTTTGTTTCATACTGAAAGACAAGAAGCCCACATCGTTGGCACAAGCCAAGGAGTACAGTGCTGACATTGAAGAGAATCTCCTTGATTCAAAGGTAGAACATTTTCAATACCCTCTGCCAAGGCAGAAGCAAAGACTAAGATTTCCAACAATAATGCTCCTAATATGATTTCCCTCTTGACTCAATAGATAGATTAGATGAGTACTTAGTTCACCCATGTGCAGAATCAGATTATGGATCATTTGACTACTGTAGAGAGGAATTAGTCTGCTCCCAGACATTAGTTTTCCAGACAACAAAGAGATGCCACGGGTTGGAAACAAAGGCCTCAATAAGAGGCAAAGGCCCTAGTTAGTTTGAAACCAGTCGGGACGGTTGACATAGTAGCTTGGTGCCTTCCATGCCAAGAACCTCATAGAGAAGATGAATGCCCCCGACGAGATGAATATTCTCTCGATGGTATGAATTTCATGGATATCATCTGCATGTTCCAAGAGGAACAAGTCATGAAAGAACATATAAATGAAGCCAAAAGACGAGGAGAAAGAGAGGGACACTTCGGGCCTTGAATCAATTAACAAATGATCAGAAGAAGGAATTAAGGATGAGGGAATATCTAACCTACACCAAAAATAATAAAGCTTCAGCCCCTCCATCTCAACATGACACTCCTCTTTCATCAACAGAGAAGGTGGCACCACCACCTTTACCTCCGGTATGTGAGTTTCTTCCTAAGCCAACTCCTGCAGACGATATTCAGTTAAATGTAGATGTTGCAAGCATGTTTGAAAAATTGAATATGATGCTCCAAGTGACAGAGATGTGTTAGGATATTTAGACACTTAGGAATTAGTTAAGATCTACTTGGTCTAATGTGTCGTTAGGTAAAAGTGTGTTTCTTTAGTATGCATTTGTAGTTACGAAATCCGACGGTCACGATATGTTCCCGACATAGAGTGATCCGACGATTCATATTATCCTCGTTCTTAGCGGCCATTGAGCTGTGGCTTAGCACCCGATTGGTCCATGATCTCTATTTAAAGAGCATGGAGGGTCATTTGTCGATGATCGATTGTGAGAAACTCTATTGTAAAATCTCTCTGTAATCTTTTTCTTTTGCATTAATAAATTGATCCAAGTGGACGCGTTGGCTGGGACCTTGGATGTTTCCCCATAGGGGTTTTACCACTTGAAAACATCAGTGTGTTGATCTTTGATCTGGTTATGTGAGTGGTTACTGAAGGTGTTCGTCCTATGTTGGAATACCTGTGTTGTCGAACATGGTATCAGAGCTTGTTTGAAGACCCGCTCTTGTTGTAGATCGAGATCATGAAGTTGAGTTGCCTCATCTCCATTTTCAGTCATTTCCATACATTTATGGGCTAAGAGGACTATTCCATTATGTTCGGAGCACTCGTTTCAATCAGGAACATTTTTCATTTCACTCGAAAAGGTTTCTTTTTTCCCAAGATACGACCATTACAGTCAGATCTGGAGGTATAAAGCCTGAATACACATTTTTTTATATTTATGCAAAGTTTTATTTTGGTTTTATTTCGGTTTGATATTATTTGTTTCCGGGTTGCTATTCTTTTAGATCTGCGTATGCTCTTTGCCCCGTGCCCTGTGCCATCTCGAAAAATCAGAAATAGATAGGAAAAGGTGCATCTTCCAGGTAAACTAACCGAGATCTAACCCTTCTTGTCATCGAGAAGCGAAAAAAAAAATTCTTGTGTGAAAAGAGTTTTTTCTTAGCATGCTCTCCAAGGTCGTCTTCCACAACAACAATAACAACAACACCCCCAATCCTCCTTCTGAACATTACAATATGTTTTGCTAGACCATTTGGTTAAAACTTGCCTTATTAAGTAAGAGGTCTTGAGTTCAAGTCTCTCTTTTGTTACTTTAAAAAAAAAAAAATCATGTTAAAAGTGTAAAGTGTATTTCACTTCAAGTATAAAAGTGAATCACTATAAGTAGCTTTAATATTTTATTTTAGAGTTATTTATTTTGCATGCAGCTTTTCTGTTATAAAGTAACTTCATTGTAAAAGTGATCCCCACTTCTCTTTATAAAAGTGGGTCACTTCATAAAACAACTTACACTATCAAGTGGTCAGTTGGTTACCATTTATGCCTTTTTTTTAAAAGGCATAACTTTCACATCGGAAGTCCGTTTTCAGTGTTGTTTTTTTTAAAACCGCACAACTTTTTGAGATCTTTCCATCTAGATCATAAATTTAAGTTTTTAAATCCACATTATCTACATATTTAATATGGCTTCTACAAGTAATGTCTTGCTTACCAGCAACAACTACTTCCAATGGAAATCTCATATGGAAGATTTATTAAGAAGTAAAGGCATGTACCAGATTACCTTGGGAAAGGAAAAAGCACCCACTAATGATGATAAGAAATCCAAATGAGATAATATGAATGAACAAGCACATGGACTAATCAGAATGTCCATCTCTCATGATTTAAGGTACCACCTTCAAGAAATTAATGACCTCGAAGAAGCTTGGGACAAGATTGAATCTGTGTTTGGTAAACTCAATATTATTCGAGCACAACAGTTAGAAAATCAAATACCGACCTTGAGTCCAAGTGATTTTTCTTTCCTTGGAGACTATCTATCTAGGTTTAAAACACTCATAATTTTATGTGAAGAATGTAATATAAAAATGGAGGAAGAGCGTTGCATCTATCTTATTCTTTCTAAGCTAGGTAGTGCATATTATGTGTTTGTATCTACCTTTTATTCCATGAGAGAGGCTCTAGGGAAATCTTATGAAAAACCCACTCTTGAGTCCTTTTTTGCTTCTTTGATTAGAGAGGAAGATAAGCTTGTACAACTTGGAGTGATCAACATTGCAGGTACCTCCAACAAAGCCTTAGTTTCCCAGCAGAAAGATAAACCCAAGTATCCCAAGAAGCAACATCCTTGATACAACAACAAGCAAGATAAGGGTCCCAAACCCGCTCAAACAGCTTCAGCTCCTAAAGGTGACAAAGGATCAAAATATAAAAGTAAGAATGTTGCAATTTTTGTGATAAAGATGGTCATGATGAGTCCAAATGTTTCAAGAAGATGGCATCTTTAGAAGCAGCGATGAAGAAGCACAACATCATTATTGATTCTCCTTCTTCTTCTTCTTCTCATGGACATGCAATTTCCGCTTTTGGTTTCTCCTTCAACACAAATTCTTTTATGAACATAATATATATAAATAAGATGTTCATAACATAATAATTAATTAGTAAATAGTTAGTTAGTAAATAGTAATTATTAATAATGAAAGGACGTGTTCTCAAAAAGACATGTCTAGTGGTGAAAGGGCACCCCTGTGTGGGTATATAAACAAG
>JASDQU010102228.1:464613-487079 GCA_032191745.1 Picea mariana
TGGGAGAATCCCAACATGAACCATCAATAAAAATTGGTGATTCCTAAGAAGCTTCGAAGCTCGGTCAGTGTGGTCGGGGCTAGCCAGTGACGGATGACTTAGATCTTAGCTAGATTAACATGTACCCCATGCTCATCAATAGTGTAGCCCAGTTTTTGGACCATGTTCATGTCAAAAGATCATTTTTCCAAGTTGGCATAAATCTTGTGTTGTCGTAGAGTGCTCAAAACCTGTTGAATATGTCGCATGTGCTCCTCCCACATTCTATCGAAGATGAGGATGTCATATAAATATACTACCACAAAGGATTTGGTGAATGATCTCAATAAATCCTCCATCAACCTCATGAAAGTGGTTGGTGCATTTGTTAAGCCAAAGGGCATGACTAGCCATTAGTAGAGACCTTCCTTATACTTCAAGGTTATCTTCCAGACATCCATTGGTTCGATGGGAACCTGATGGTAGCCAGACTTTAGGTCAATATTGCTGAAGAAATTTCCCCCCCTTGAGTTGGTCAAGAAGGTAATTAATATTGGGAATGGGATAGCGGTTCCTAACTGTGATTTTGTTTAAGGCTTTGTAATCAATGCATAGTCGCCAAGTGCCATCCTTTTTCTGCACCAGTACAATCAGCCTTCTGCAAGGGGAGGATTTGGGTCTGATGTGCCCGTTTTGAAGAAGATCTTGGATCTAACACCTGATTTCATCATTCTCCATCAACGAGCGTCGATAGACTAGTCCATTAGGTAGAGGTGCACTATAGTTCAGGTCAATTGGATGCTTGATTTGGCATTGTGTCAGTACCCCTGTAGGTGAGATGAATATGTCTCTTTATTCTTGCACGATCCCATCCACTTTCTTCTGTTGTAAAGAGAGGTGTTGTGTAGAGGCCACAGATGTGGCAGATACCTTATTCTTACTTTGAGCACGAATCACAAAGAATATGAACTTGTTGGTCTGTGAAATGACCTTACTGCATTTCTTAGCAGAGATTAAAGAAATAGCAGTAGGCGGTGCCACCTCTGGAATCCTGCACAATTGTCTACCCAAAGTAATAATAACATTTCGGGGTCTAGACTCATACACAAAATGACGCTTCCAAAAATATGGTTGTCCTAAAATAACATCAAAAAATTCAAGGGGAGAAATATCAATCAGTACCTCATCTTTGAAAGGCTTGATGTTGTACAACAAATGACATTGTTGGCTGACACGAAGATCTCTTCCTTAATAAAGCCAACCGATGGTGTAGGGTTGCAGGTGTGGTGTTGTTGGCAGGCTCAGCCACTTGATGACCTCTACTAAAATCAGGTTCTTCTAACTATCATTGTCGACAAAGAAGTGAATCAGAGTCCCCTTACCGACATCTGTGAGTGAAAGAGGCATTCCCCTTCCTCTAGTTCTTATGGTTAGTTTGGTCGCAATTTGGTAGTAGTGATCATGGCACTGGGTTTAGCATCGATAATCCACTTCCCTCCTTCAATATTTGACTCAAAATCAGAGTCAACCTCTGACTCGGAAGCCTTTATCTCATCCATGAGGGACTTCTTGAAGAAACATTCATCGGTGTTGTGCCAAGGAATTTTATGGTACTCACACCATTTTCCCTTGTCCTTCTTCATCTTCTCATTGCCCTTATTGTGTTGTGGCTTGGACAGATTGTCCTGAGAGATACCATCACGAATTGGTCCCCTGCTGTGTGGGTTGGGGTTGCCTTTTTCCTGCTTCGTTTGTGAGGGGTTTGCAGATCCAAACTCTTGTCATTTCTTCTTAAATTTATGCTCGATCTTGACAACATATCTATAAGCTATGACCAATGAGGCGATGTCCAAGAACTCCATTTATGTTTGAATGTATCTATGAAAACAACCATGATATTTGATCACCAGATGATGCTCAGAATATTTGATACCCAATTTGGTGCAGAGGGTATGGGAAATACGGGTGAAGTCTGGTACTATCTAGTCCCTTTCTTGACTTAGGGTGGTCCATTTGGTGTACTAGTCCTTGTAGCTTCCAAAATGGTAGTACTATTCTTTAATGGAATCTCGGAAGGAATCCCATGTAGGGGCCTCCAAAAATATGTCATATTCTTCCATGGACCTTTGATTAGAGTAGGTATCCCACCAGTCTTTAACATGGGGAACAACCATGAGGAGTGCCAAAGTGATATTTTCCCGATCAAAAAAATTGTGGACCAAACCATATCCTTTGAGTAGATTTATCCATTTATCTACATCATCCACATCTATCAATCCTTCAAATAATGGAATATCAAAATTTACTTGTACCTTGAAGGGGGTTGCATGTCTTCCTGATGAATATGCTTCTCTCATGGGAAACCATCAAAGGATTTGCACAAATTTGTCCATCAGTTTGTTCCTTTTTCACACGAGAGCTTCCTCGAGCAACATTTTAATAGGATATCCTTCTCCATCATCTTTATTTTCCTCTCCCATGGGTTGTTTTTAGGTTCAGCGTGATCAATCTGGTAATGGATTGATTGGTTCAAGTCCCAACTTCTTGTACCCAGACCTTGGCGGAAACATGCATGAAGAAAAATAAATGAAGAGAAGACCGCTATGATACCATTGATCGAGATTTAGGAGAGGAACAAACTGATTAGAGACTGAATACCATAAACACAGAGATAGGAAGAATAAAAAAAATATTCAATGAACAATATCTTCTATTATATAATTAAATAGGATGAAACTGTAAAACTATAGAACTAAAACTTGCTCGAATGGTGGTAGCTATCTCTTAGAAGAGATGTGGTTGCTACATGCATCTGTCTGAGCAGAATGGATTACAATGAGGCTCCATAGGCCCTTTTAATATTAATCATGAATTCCAAAACCCTAGATATCCAAAAAGCTAACCCTAGAAGGTGAAACGCCAAAACTCACATGGGCCCTATGGGTAAGTTAGTGTAATTTGGTACGTCAACTTCCTAGGGTCATAAATTTTTCATACAACCTCCGTTTTAGGCATGTGATAGCCCATTGGAAAGGTATTTCATAGAAATACACATTTCTCTGTCAGAATTTGACTTCGTCTACAATCTGACTATGGAAATTCAAAAAAACAATTTTTAGGGCCTCAAAACAACCTTGAAAGTACAACAAGATGTGCTGATATGAAAACACACAAAATAGTCTAGTTGGATTAGGTGAGAGGCCACCCATATCCATTTGGAAAATGTGTGAGGCTTTATAAATCCCCATAAGAGTAGAAATCACAATTATAAAATAGCACAGAAAGACATGTTGAACAAAAATGGACACGAGGAGCCAGTTGGAATAGGTGGGTGGCCACCAATATCCATCTGGATCACAACTACTAGTTGGCATTCATTCGGTTCTTAGTCAATTTCCACACACTTACCTATAGACCTATTTTTAGTTGACCTCTTCAACTTGTTGTCGATTTCTTCAACTTCTACTTTACCCGGTTGAACCACCTCGGCCTTTGACTTGTTGTCAATATCTTTGAATTCAAATTTATCCGATCAAACCACCTCGACCTTTATCTTTTTTGTTGATTCCTTCAACTTCGACTGTGAGTTGATCCACCTTGAGTAAAATTTCACTACAAAGAATATAACAACCCAACATTCTCCTACTCATTGTTTTCTTTGTTGAAACTGGGAGACCTCTGAACTCTCATTCAAAAACCTAGGGAAGTAATGTCCATTGCCTCTCTACACCAAGAGAACTTCACAATACTCATAAACATGGTCAAAGAGTTTGCTATGTTTTCCAACGTGTCTAATTTCTCCAATAGCACCTTCTTTCTTTCCACCATGTCTCTCATGAAATGGTAGTGTACATCAATGTGCTTAGTCTTAGAATGATAAGTTGGGTTCTTTTCTAGAAATATTGTTCTTTGACTTTCAGAACCTATCTTCATAGCTCTCTGATCAAATCTGATTCTTGAACACAAACTTTGCATCCATACCTCTTCTTTACTTCCATGAGTGGTTTGCATGTATTCAACTTCTTTTGTTGACAAGGATATAAACACCTTTCGCTTACTCGTCCAACTGATTACTGCACCGAATGTTTTGAACACATATCCATTGGTTGACCTTCATCGATCTAGATCTCCATCCTAGTTCTCTTTGATAAATCCATGTACATTTAATTCAATGTCACCTCCAAATTTTCCTTGTTATCATATAGCATAATATTTTTTTCCACTCAAATACCTAAATACTCTCTTGAAAACTCTCCAATGCTCCTTCCTAGATGTCAACATGTATCTACTCAACCCTCCCACTGCATGGGAAATATCCAATGTAGACCATCACATACATTATAATACCAATAGCACTTGCATAGGGAATGTGTGCCATGTCCTCTATTTCCTTATGTGTCTTTGGACATTGTTCAATAGTTATCCTTGCTCCCACAGGAATTGGCACCTTCACAAGTTCTCAATACTATGTGTTGAAATGTTTCAATATTGTTATAATATACTTCATCTGGTTCAACCAGAGCTTTCTAGCTGCTCGATCTCACTTGATCTCCATTCCAAGAATGACGTTCTCTGCACCGAGATCCTTCATCTTGAACTTGTAGGATAACTACTTCTTCAACTCCTTTATTGCGTTCATGTTGTTTCCAATCAACAACATGTCATCGACATACAATTCTACATATATAAAACTCACACCTTCTTCTTTGTAATATATACAATGGTTTTATTTTCTTCTCACAAACCCCAAACTAAGGATGCATGTGTTGAACTTTTGGTACCACATCCTTGGTGATTTCTTTAGACCATAAATGAATGTTTTCAGTTTGCACACCAATTCTAGGGATGATTTTAAGGATGGAAATTTATATTAAAATGTAGAAACATGGGCTAATATTACTAGTCCTTAATATGCAAAATGTAAAATGTTTGGTGATAGTTTTATAAAAATATTCAAATTTCTAAGGATTGTATATAGTTTCGATAAAATTTTGGCAATTTGTAAGGTAAAACAATTTTATTCTATGGAATTTGGGCAAGTCATTTTTAGAAAAAATGGAAATTAGCAAATCGGTTTTTGGGAAAAAACATGGGAAAATGGCCCATTTGCGAAATTTATCCCCTAAAATCATCTATGAACAAATCTTTCTTTCCCCTTACTACAAATCCTTCAGGATGTTTCATGTAGATTTCTATTCTAGGTCCTCATGTAGGAACATTTTCTTTACATCCATATATTCTATTTCTAGATCAAATGTTGCAGCTAGAGACATTGGTACTCTATTGGAATTTAATTTTGCAACAGGGGAAAAATCTCACTGAAATTCACTCCTTCGACTTGGGAATATACTTTCTCTACCTGTAACACCATGTTTCTTCCCAAGACTATAATCATGCACAAACTTCATGTGTTGACAATATGATACATGTAATTGTGTTTTGATTTAATATAAACACCAAAATTTTGACTGAGAGGGAACATCCTTGATAAGTATTATCCATGATTATTGGCTTTTATGGGATGACCCAGGTTCTAACTACAATATCACCAAATTCCCTTCGACCATTGGCCCTTATGGATACTAGAAGGAAACACAATGCATAGAGTGCACTGCGTAGTCTCACCTGAAATGGATTCAATGGGTGGTTGCAACCATGGGATGGGATGTGCTTCTCTCTCAAGGGCATTAGATATACTCAACTTCTAGCCTTTGAATACCCATTTGTTATACTACCCTACCAGATTCTTAGTTCTGACTAGTGACACAACTATTCCAACATAACTTCATTTACCATTATAACAACACATACCAAATGACATATATTCATTTACTGCAACATAAGATTCATATCTGAATACTAACTATGACATTCATCCATTTAGTGCTATTCTACATATTTCAGTAGTTATGCTTAGTGCGTAATATTATTTCCTTTATCATTTTAACATGGTCATCATAAAACTAATTACATAAAATATAATCAAAAGTACTACAAACATTCACACATAACCCAGATATACCGTGTTTCACCCCTTCCTAGGGATAGGTCCAAAAAGATTATTTGCTTCATCTCTTTATTAAAATTCATGCAAAATCCAGTGCCGCACACTGTACAATTTTTACTCCATTACAATCGATCTCCACATATCGTGATATTCTTCACAAAACTTAGAACTAATCTTATAACATGCATAGACTAGTAATATCTAGAACTCAGAAAAAAAATGGAGAACTTCCAACCAATCTATCTACCAACCAACCAACCCTTTTCACAATCCTAATACATTCTACTTATATGAAAAATGGGTCAAATCCCTTATAAAAACCCTAACCCTAAGAGGATTAGGTTTTTCCACTTTTCAACTTCTCTGTAGTAGTTTGTCCACTTTGTAACTGCTTTTCCTCGGTGTTGGTTTTCCTTTGTTTCCAACACTTCTTTTCCTCTATTTCCAGTGCTAATTTTCCTCTGTTTCTGGTTCGCTCCCCTTTTTTCAGCGTTGCCTTATATTTTCTGATTTCTACCTTGATTCCTTCAAAAAATCCCTTTATTTTCTCCCAAAATTGGTCTGCGCCAACAATGATACACCAGAGGAAATTGATGAGGTAGAGGATTTATGGGATGGTTTAATGAAATGGAGATAAGATGAATCAATGAAGAAAATATGAAGCTTTCATAACAAGCTAATCTATACTTACAAACATGATTGTTTCACCCACCAACACACTATATTGATGGAGAATACCAAGTGATCATTAAATGGAATATCATAGAGGTGGTTGATTAGTAATCACTATGGCAGTTGGCCAATGCAAAGAGGGAATGACCAATTGAATAATTGACGGGGAAGGTAACACAAACCTCCCCTCCTGATTGTAAAGGGAAAATTGTAGGTTATGTTTGTATGATGCTATAGATACCCTGAGGGGATGGAGAAGAAGACCGTAGAAGGAAAAATGCAATGTGCGCAGGATGAGAGCATATATGGAAAAATAGACACACATAGGAGAAGAGATGCTGCGAAAAAAAACGGTACTAGGCGACCAAGAAAACAAGTCTCAAGGATGAGGAACAAAGAACAAAAGAACATATGTCTTGATTGATAAATAAAAATATATCTTCCTGGAAGAAAATAGGAAGATTGTCCAAGTTTTTGATGATCACCCTGAACAGAGATGACCCGGATTCCCGAAGTGGATTAATAGTGGGTTGCAACTTGGTACCTACTGAACAAAGACCAAGACTAGTAAGGGGAGGTCATCGAGGGATTGTTAATAAGTGAATGGACTCCCTTGTGCAGAGGAAATCCAATTGAGAAACCACCTGATAAACCTGTAGAGACCCAAAGCTCTGTGGGAGGTGGAAACTTATGTTGCGTCTGAGAAAGAAGGAGAGTAATCTTCTTGGATCATAGAAGACTTGGAACCCTACTGAGTCAATTTCCTTGGTGGTATCATGACTTGGAATGGGGGTGGAATGTTGTAGGAAGTGACTCTACAACAAGGCCTAAGGTTGGGAGGAAAGACATCCTCTATGAGTCAGTGAGATTGGATTATTCCCTTACCAGATAAGTGTTCATTTGTACTGAAACCACCTGTGAATGATTTATGTGAATGCTCATGAATATATCTAGGAGTCTGTTCGTGCAATTAACCTATGATTTTGAATGTTGTAAGGTGAGCTATGTATTGATGTATATTGATGATTGGTGAAATCGTAAAAATGAAAATATATATATATATATATATATATATATATATATATATATATAATTTTTTTTTCCCTGTGTGGAGAGTTTGGAAATCATACGAGCCCCTAGCCTTAAAKTTTTAAAGTGGTATTCAKCGTAGATTCATCTTGATTCCTCGAGKCCAAAACCGAAGTCTTRCAGGATTCAGAGACTAGATAATTCCTTAGAGAAGATAGTCATGACTCTGTAAACTTTGTGTTGGTCAACGAAGAACCACAATCATTGATTTGAAGAGACCATGACCATTGATTGGTGGGGGATCAAATTCACTGCTTTGGAGAGATCCCTCGAATGTCGTGGGAAGGAATCCAAACACGAAACTCTAAACAAACCCATTGGAGTGACGTCTTCAGAAGGAAATCTCATTTTCTATGAGGATAACTCTGAAGAAAAGATCTTGAAGTCAGGCTAGTGTGAATCATAGATATGGAAGCAAGAGGGATGAAATTCCAATCGTTTATCATTATGGGTTTCACTAGTGAATTAGAAGGGGTGAGAGCTGAAGGGGAGTGCCAGTGTGAATACATGTGTCAGTAGTTGATTAGGTCACTAAATTGGGAATGAGTTGAGTTGGTCGAACGTTAACTTCTATCAGAGCATGAATTTGAAGGATTCAAAATAATTCTCTAATGACTTAGAAGTGTGAATATAATATAGGGAAGATATTGAATGTAGGTCAGTGAATGGAGAGGTGGCATGATATCCACTGATCTGTCATGTGTCTTGTCCACATCAAAAGAATGTAGTTATAAATTCATGGTTGACATGATATTCTATCAAGACAACTCAAGTGAGTTTAGAGTGTCAAGTGTCACTTATCCATTGGTGGGAGAGATGATTGGGGTCTACCAGATGGGATAATTTTAGGCTTAAATAAATATCAATCATCCATTGGGAGATTGTGACTTACATCTACGACCGTCCATCAAGGAGAAGAGTATGTACTTTGATACCTTGATTTTTCGGAGTGGTTAAGATGCTCAAGTTTTTCTAACTATGAATTTATGGCATCAAAAGAGAATATCCTTCGATGTCGTATCTGTCGGTGGTGAGCAATGGGAATATTAGAAAATATTCTAAGCGATAGTAATGATGATCATGTGTGGAGAGAAAATTCCTCATGGCATAATTTACAAGCACCAGTAGGTGCAACTTAGTCATCGTGTCAGATGGAAAGTGTGTTGGGGTGTCATGGGGATGCCACCTGTCAGCAATATAGAGGTAGATGGTCGAATAACCTTGGAAATTACATAACTTTCAATATAGATCTTAGTTTTGAGAAAACATTCTACCATTAGAAAGATATCAGTGAGAAGAACACGATGGTTCTAGGGGAGGAAAAGAGTTGGGATTAGTTGAGAAAAGAAAAAATTCCATCATCCCATTCCTTAAAAGGATACTTAGGGGATTGGGTGTGTTACAAAGTGTTATCATAACATATTTAAAACCCTAGGCTTGAATGGGTCACTAAGACCACTTAAGGTTTCTTAAAGAGGATTTATGTTGTCTGGAATGATGACTCAAAATACTGACATGTAATGCTAATAATGATTTTATCCGGATTTATGAGAAGAATGAAATGAAACCATGGATTTATAATATTAATACACAGAAAAAATGAAAAATAAAATAGATACAATAAAACTTGACTTCTATTAAATAAGAAATATGTTGAAAACTATAAAATGCAGACTGAAAACAAGCTTGCTAGAATGGTGGCAGCTTATCTCTAAGAAGAGATGTGATGGCTACGCTCATTCACAAGAAGATGAGTACAATGAGGCTCTAAAGGAATTTTTACCATAAACATGAATTCCAAAACCATATACATACAAAACCCTAACCCTATGAGATGAAGCACCAAAAAGTCATGTGGGTCCTGTTGGGGTAAGTTAGTACATCAACTTCCTTGGGGTCGTAAATTTTTCATACAATATTCATTTAGGGAGAAAAATAGCTAGTTGGAAAGGTATCTACGAGGACATTAATTTAGGGGGATCAATCAAATCCTTCACCTATCATTGAGGTGACCGATTGTGAAAAAAACGTCATTTGGGCCCTCAAAATGGCCCCAGAAATTAAGGAACCAAAAAACTGCTAAAAATAGTAAGTTGCCAAAAAATTGTTTTGAGCCAGTTGGAAAAGGTGGGTGGCCACGAAGATCCTCCTTTATGAATCCTACCCCCTAAGGAAGCATTGGTATCCATTGTGTTGATTTCCCCCATTAGATGAGGAAATTTATGTTGAATTTGGCCCTGGGTGAGCCACTTGCCTTGGTGCAAGAATTGTCCTGCTTTAACAACCCGATAAAGTTGGATCCTCTATTGGCAAGTTCCCATAACCTGTGTGTCCATGATATGATCAATGGATTACTATTTCATGTCATCATGTTTGAGCTCTGTTGTTTTCAATTTTTCTTCTATCTCTGACGTGTCTGTTAATGGTGGAAAATAAGGCTGAAGGAGGTCCACATTGAACACTAGGTGCAAGACAAGGAAGGGGGGAAGGCTGAGCTCAAAAGTATTGTAACCCACATAATTGGTGATGGTGTAGGGTCCATAATGGAGTGGAAGAAGCTTTCAATGAGGCCCTGTAAGGTGTTCTTTCCTCAAGTGAAACCAAACTTTGTCTCCCACCTAAAATGAGTGTGGCACCTGGTGTTGATCATGGCGTTGCTTGTACTTGGCATTGGAGTTCTGTAAAATATCCTGAACCTATTCATAGATGTGATGGATCGGTTCAATGAACCAGGTGTCTTTGTTAGCTCCATTTGGAGCATGTGATGAGTCTTCCTAGGTGTTCTTAATAGGTAGTGCAACATCCATGGGACCCAATGGTTGAAATCCCAACCCCACCTGAAAGGGAATGTGGCCAGTTGAGCTACATATGGATTTTTTGTAGCAGTGTTGAACATAGGGAAGACTCTCATCCTAGGTGTGAGTGTTCTTCGAATTGTACATGTGCATGATGTCCATGATCATCCGGTTGACAACCTCGGTTTGGCCATTCATTTGGTAGTGGAAGGTAGTGGACTTGGTGAGCTTGGTGTCCAGCAGTGACTAGAGGCTTGACCAGAATGTGTTGAGGAATTAACTATCCTGATATGAGATAATGGTTTGTGGGATACCAAAGTGTACCCACACTCATTCAAAGAAGAGCTTGGGAGTGTCCTCCGTTGTGATTCTCTTCTTATTGGCAACCAAAATTTCCACCATGGAAAAGCGATCAATAACCACAAAAACACAGTAATTTTCCTACTTGGTCGATGGAAGGCCCGACATGTAGTCCATTGTGATGGATTCCTAGGGCCTATCAAGAGTAGGAAGAGGAGTGTACCATAATTATTTCTTAGTGGTTGGTTTGGAAATAGTGCAAGAAGTGCAGGACCGAATATACTTGCTGACATCCTGTCAAAGTTTCGGCTAGTAGAGATGTCACTACAACACTACCACTATATTTTCCATGCCAAAGTGTCCTTCCACTCAATTGTAGTGGGATTCCAAAGTCATATTCACTCACTCACTTTATGGAATGCAGAGATGGCCTAGATGACACAACAACACATCCTGAATATGGAAATTAGTGACAATTGTGTTTGCACCCAATATTTGGTAGGTGTTGGCAAAGTCAGGATGTGTCTCATAGAGGTGGGGACATCTGAAGGTCTCATGGCCATAATAATCAAGCACTATGGTGAGTTTCACGACTAGGGTTTGGCTGAGGAAATCAACAACTCATTTGGTACTTCCTGTTTTATACTTGATGTTGAGGTGGAACTACTTCAAATAGGTGAACCAATTTTGATAGTATTCATTCTTAAATTTTCCTTGTTCCTGCGTGAACTATAGTGGCTTGTGATCATTGTGGATTATATTTTCCTTTCCGAGAATATATTGCCTCCACTAGTGCCAGACTTTCACAATGGAGTACATTTCTTTGTTGTAATTATGATACTTACAAATGACATATAATATTGTCTCACTATGATAGGCCACAGGGTGTTTGTGTTGAGTGATGATTGTGCCCATAGCATATTTTGAAGCATCTATCCTATAAAACTACAAGACCACTTCCACTTTGGGACATTTTCCCTTGCATTATTTCAAATCTAGGTGGTTGCAGTTGTTGTAGCTACTGATGATAAGAGTGACGTTGTTTTTGTGGTGTTGTTGGTTGAAATTGATTAGAGATGGGGTGGCCATAATGATTATTATTATGGTCATTTGGATTTATATTCACAATGATGTTTACGGTTGGAACTTGTGGTGGTGGCAGACTATATGGATAGTGACCTACGTGAGGGTATTGTTGTGGATAAGCATATTGATATCCATCATATCCATATTCAGACACATATCCATAACCATAATCATATCCATATGGGACTATTTTCTTCTAAGTTGGTTGTGCCACCATCGCCATATTGTTGTTTGTAAACGTTCCAACACTAATATTGGGATTTGAAATTGTTCCAACAGTGGTGTTAGTATCAACCCTTATGGCTGGTTGATCTACCATTTGAGATATGTTTCTCAATAACAGCAAACAACTTCATCTCGCCTGGTTCCTGAAGGTAACAAAATTTAATCCCCTTTCTCTGAGATTTTCCTTTTCTCACTGTTTTAAGAGTTGAGCCTCAGTAGCAACAATGATGAGGATAATCTTAAAAGATGACCCAGAGCTAACAGATAGGTGCTTGTCTGAATCCTTGGGACTTCAAGGCTCTGAAGATTCAGGGGTTCTCTAATATCCAAACTTTCAATCCTCTAGAACGTCGAATTGGAATTGAGAAGAAGGGTGGATCGACTTTCCATGACTTCCCATCATCCAATGACTGAGATCCATTACGGACTCCAGGCTTCAAGAGTTCTATACTTTCCACACTCTCAATCCTTATGGAGTGCCAAGTCTCTGGACTACAAGACCTTCTGCCATGTATCCTCTCTCGATCAACAGATATAATTTTCTCCACAACTCCGGCTTTGGGGATTCCAAAGAACCTATCCACAAATCTCCCAGAGTGTCGAATCACCGGAGATCCTCTCCTTCCTCCACATATCATATCCCGACCAATGGTCAATATTAACTTTTCCCTTTGGGATTTCTCGACTCAAAGCAACTTGCAACTCAATTCCTCCAGAGTATCAAGTCTTTGGACCATGGTATATACTGTCATGTGTCCTCTCTCAATCAATGGTGAGGATTTACTCCACTCTTCAGAGCTTCGGAGGTTTCACCTTCCTCACACTTCATTCCTTTTGAACACTGAATTGGTGAACTCTCAGGGCCCACTTAGTATTGCACACCTAAGATGCTACGTGTCAGAAACATGGGGTGACATGTGGACTCACCATCGAGTGACAAATGTCAGGTCATAATTGGCACCTAAGGCCTATAAAAGGTACAAAATAAAGTGACACGTGGAAGAAATAGAATAAGTCCACGCCACCCTAGGTGACATTATCATGCCATGACACATTGGAGCTTTGGAAATTCGACACTTCGGAACTTCGGTGATTTCTTCTCATATGCACATTTTCAAAATTCTCAACTGTCGACTATCCACTGCCAAAACATTGCTTCCCGTAGCTTTAGGAATTCGGTGATTTCTTCTCATTGGTGTTTTTTTTAAAAGTCTCGAAATTTCAAATTCTAAATAATTGCTCCACGTAGCTTTGGGACTTCGGCAATTTCTTCTTATCGATTTTTTTCAAAACTCTCGAACTACTGACTGTCGAACAGTTTCTTCCCATAGCTTTGGGGCTTCAGTGATTTCTTCTCATCGACATTTTTTCAAAACTGTCGAACTGTCGATTGTCAAACAATCTCCAACAGATTTTCGTGAACACCGAACTGTTGAAACACTTGGGAAATCCAATGGTCCACCTTATCCCAAATTATCTATGACTGAGAATCACTACGAGACTTCAAAGCTTCTAGGATTCATGGATTTGGGACTTCATAGGATTTTCTTATTGAAACACACACAACCATCGGATTGTCGAAACTATGAATAGGATGATCTGCTGACACATGTCCTCAAACACGAACAATCCAAGTTAACTCCAGATTTTGGGACTTCAGAGGATTTCCCTACTAAAACACCACACAACCCCTGAACTTTCGAAACTCCAAACATTTCTTAATCTGTAGACACGTGTCCCTGGAAATGGATGGTCTGGATTGGTTTTTGGCTTTGGGGCTCTGGGGATTCGGAGCTCTGGGCTTCGGTAGTTTTCTTTGCTATAGTTTTAAAATGGTTGGAGGGGAGAATTCTGAAGGACTTGTGTGCTTAACCTTCGTGCACCTTCTCCAGATCCGACGGTTGTGAGGGGTCTGTCTCTTCCCGAACAAATCCAATAGCCCAAATTTAAACTTTGTGGTTCCAAACCCACACTTACCGTGATCTCCTTTCTCTACTAAATTTCTCAAACCGTCACACCTCCTGAGCTTTCCAATACCACCCAGGATCTCTCTCAGTGCCTCTCTAGCACTCTGTACATCAAATCCCTATGGAATTTTGACTCAAAATTACACATTTGTGTCCCATCCAGGTTCAATATTCAAACCATGGGCTCTGATACAAATTTGTAGCATCCCTCAGCCACCCAGGCCAGGGAAAACACCACTATGATTCTTCATTTTTCAATATCTGATACCAATTTGTAACACCCCCAACCTTCTGTTGGGCAATGTCATATGAGATGAATACAAAACAAAAATTCTCACTCTATTCTGATAACCCAAACTATCCATGTCTAGGCATAGACTTGTTGGGCTATGGAAAACAACGCTCTTTGTAGAACATCATAAATATAAACTTAAACAAATAATATTCATTCTACTAAAACAAAAATTAAATGCGGAAATCACAATAAAACATATATGCAAAAACACATGAAATTATTATAAATATAAAGACATGTACATGATACACAACATACAAATTAACATAGAAATGGTACTTATCTTTTTATGAGAATACAACCAACTGTGTGCATACCTTCCACGAACCTCCCAGCCTTAGACCATGTTTCTCATCACTCTCAGCAGTGGGTCACCCTCAAGTTGGGACTAAATTCCACTCAGGGTAAAGGGAATCCTAGGCTAGGTTGAAACTACAGAAAGTTGCATAATGCAACAAGAAGGATTCCCTCCTAGGAGCCTACTTATTCCCACGGCTCACAGACTCTCATTCCCCACATCCCTGCCCCACCTCGGTAATATACACCTTCATTGTTCCACAATCCATCAGTTACTCCAGTTCCCTTCTAGGGCTTCAAAAATAGGCCAGATAAGGAATTCCCAGAGCTCTGTAGCTACTATTGGACTCCCTCCAAGAGAAATCACTTCCCAAAAAATCTCTCTCACCAGGAGAGAGTTTCTCACAGGCTTGGAAACCTACTTTTTCAATCCACAGGCCTAAAAACCCACCTCTTCAAAACAACATGCCTGGCAACCTACTTCTTTTGTCTTGCTCCTAAGTCAAATGAGTAACCACAGTAGAAAAATCGGGTATGGGATCTAGTAATGACAACAAGTCACACCAATCCAGAGAAAACATGGGTAGCAAAAACAAAATGACTAAGAATCAATATGGCTCAACCACTATGTAGTCATTTTGTGCCTCATAGGAAAACGGATTTGCTTCATGGGTTTGTAGGTTTAAGAGGTTGCAGAGGTCAATGATGGAGGAAATGGCTAGCTACATGAATGTTCAGCCTGAGTGCGTGCGTGAGTGGGGAGCATGGAAAGAATGGTTGACCAACCCACACAACGACAGATTCTCCCTATAAAATTGCATGCACCCAAGTTGACACATGTCTCTCTTGGGAGCTCATCCCTCTCCACTTGGAGTTCCTTTCTTTTCCCAAAGGAACTTAGGATAACAAGGTTTATTTCCCAAACTTTATTGTTTCAGGAAAATACATTATAATATTCCCTTGGGGTTAAGCCCTCAAGCTCATCCCTTTTTCCTAGCCTCTCAGCCCCATCCCTTTCCCTACCCAGTGGAGTTTAGTCCCCCATAACTCTTTCTTCATGGTTTTTCTACACGCAACGAAGTAATTATATTAATGATGTGAGTATTTACATATACAAAATCAGGCTCCTTGGCCTTTAGCATCTAGGCTCTCTGGCCTAATAAACGCATAAGCCTCCCAACTTATAAACACTTGTCTCACCAGCCTATAAACATCATTAAACATCATTACAATTTATCAAGGGATCGACCTTGGGGTATTACAATATTTCTTGGGTAGAATCAACTTCCTGAGAATATTTGTCCCAAATTTTGTTAAGATGGCTAGGAATATCACCAACATGTTAAAGAAAAATCATGAACTGAAGTAGACTCCTGAGGCTAGAGAATATTTTCAAATAATCAAAGAGGCATTGGGATAATCCCCAATTTTAGTTAGCCCAAATCAAGGTAAGAAAAAATTTATTTTTTATTTTTCTCCAGAACATACTATAATTGTTTTCTTGTTGCAGAAAAATGATGTAAATCGGGAACAACCTATAGCCTTCTTCAATAGAAATTTGAGGGATGTAGAATTGAAATATAGTAATCTATATAAACAATCATATGACATGGTTAAGTCATTAAAATATTTCAGAGATTATATATTGCACTCCAAAACTTTTCTTATGTACCTAACAGTGCTATTAAATAAATTCTCACATGACCTGACAGTGAGGGTAGTAGAGGAAAAAGGATTTCCAAGATGTAGGAGTATGATTTGGATATAAATCTCACCAAGCTGGTAAAGGGCCAAGGCCTATCCAAAATCATGGCTGAGTCAAACTACAATGCCATTTAATTAAATTCTCTAACAAAAAACACCATGGAAGTAGATCAAGGAGAGGATGAAACAAAAGAACCATCTTTTGAGGTAATCCCTAAGTTTGATGAATCTTATTGGTATAAAAATGTGATTTTTTTCCTTCAAAATCTAGGTTTATCACCATCATGGGACAAAGCTAAGGCTAGGTCTATCAAGCTCAAAGATATGAAATACTGTATTTTGGGAGAAAATTAGTTCTAGAGGGACTCAATAGGCATATTGTTGAATCTCCTTACTAAAGAAGAAACAAAGGAGGTTATTAATGAATTTCATAAAGGGATATGTGGGGGCCATCATGCATAGAGAGCCACTGCATACAAAATAATCAAAGCTGGCTATTGTTGGCCCTCGTTATTTTCTAATGTGAACTACATGGTTAGGGCATGTGTAGAGTGTCCTGNAATGGCTAGCTGCATGAATGCTCAGCCTGAGTGCATGCGTGAGTGGGGAGTATGGAAAGAATGGTTGACCAACCGACACAACGACAGATTCCCCTTATAAAATTGCATGTGCCCAAGTTGACACATGTCTCTCTTGGGAGCTCATCCCTCTCCACTTGGAGTTTCTTTCTTTTCCCAAAGGAACTTAGGATAACAAGGTTTATTTCCCAAACTTTATTGTTTCAGGAAAATACATTATAATATTCACTTGGGGTTAAGCCCTCAAGCTCATCCCTTTTTCCTAGCCTCTCAGCCCCATCCCTTTCCCTACCCAGTGGAGTTTAGTCCCCCATAACTCTTTCTTCGTGGTTTTTCTACACGCAACGAAGTAATTATATTAATGATGTGAGTATTTACATATACAAAATCAGGCTCCTTGGCCTTTAGCATCTAGGCTCTCTGGCCTAATAAACGCATAATCCTCCCAACTTATAAACACTTGGCTCACCAGCCTATAAACATCATTAAACATCATTATAATTCAGCAAGGATCGACCTTGGGGTATTATAATATTTCTTGGGTAGAATCAACTTCCTGAGAATATTTGTCCCAAATTTTGCTAAGATGGCTAGGAATATCACCAACATGTTAAAGAAAAATCATGAACTGAAGTAGACTCCTGAGGCTAGAGAATATTTTCAAATAATCAAAGAGGCATTGGGAGAATCCCCAATTTTAGTTAGCCCAAATGAAGGTAAGAAAATTTTTATCTTTTATTTTTCTCCAGAACATACTATAATTGTTTTCTTGTTGCAGAAAAATGATGTAAATCGGGAACAACCTATAGCCTTCTTCAACAGAAATTTGAGGGATGTAGAATTGAAATATAGTAATCTATAGAAACAATCATATGACATGGTTAAGTCATTAAAATATTTCAAAGATTATATATTGCACTCCAAAAATTTTCTTATGTACCTAACAGTGCTATTAAATAAATTCTCACATGACCTGACAATGAGGGTAGTAGAGGAAAAAGGATTTCCAAGATGTAGGAGTATGATTTGGATATAAATCTCACCAAGCTGGTAAAGGGCCAAGGCCTATCCAAAATCATGGCTAATTCAAACTACAATGCCATTTAATTAAATTCTCTAACAAAAAACACCATGGAAGTAGAGCAAGGAGAGGATGAAACAAAAGAACCATCTTCTGAGGTAATCCCTAAGTTTGATGAATCTTATTGGTATAAAAATGTGATTTTTTTCCTTCAGAATCTAGGTTTATCACCATCATGGGACAAAGCTAAGGCTAGGTCTATCAAGCTCAAAGATATGAAATATTGTATTTTGGGAGAAAATTAGTTCTAGAAGGACTCAATAGGCATATTGTTGAATCTCCTTACTAAAGAAGAAACAGAGGAGGTTATTAATGAATTTCATAAAGGGATATGTGGGGGCCATCATGCATAGAGAGCCACTGCATACAAAATACTCAAAGCTGGCTATTGTTGGCCCTCGTTATTTTCTAATGTGAACTACATGGTTAGGGCATGTGTAGAGTGTCCTGTGTTTGTAGGGAAGTATAAATTGCAACCTCTCCCACTTAGACCTATCAAAGCAAAAGCACCCTTACAAAAATGGGGAGTAGAATTCATTGGTTAAATCAACACAAATTCAAGTGGGCAACGCAAATCTATCATGGTAGTTGTTGGGGCTCAGAAATGTCCTATTTTCATCCACCTTTCCCTTCATCATTCTCCACATTTCATCACCCCATTAACCTTTCATGATATCATTTCCATAAATATACCTGGGTTTCACCTTATTGTTCTCCACTTTATTCATTTTAGTATTTAAAAGGAATTTGTGATTAAATGTTAGAAAATCAACATGTTTTCATATATATCTCAAATATGTGTGAGCTTTGTAATGTGTAGGAATATGAGAAGGATTAATTTAAAAGGACTTCTCGAATACTTCCTCCACCATTTCAAGATTTGAGGAGATAATTCAATCCCATTCCAAGGAGAAGATCATGGAGATTTGGTTGGAATATTTTATCCAAGATATATGAGAGATATGTGTGAGGATTTGAAGGGATTATATTTTGTAATAATGGGAAATAGGTTGAGAGAAAAGTGGATCTATAATAATGAGATGGTTATATTATCTTCAAGGCTCTCATGTATAAAATAGAGTGCTCTCTCTTCATGAGATTTTAGTTGTAAGTAGAGAATTAGAGTAGTCAGTAATGGTAGCCATTAGGATTCGAAAGAGAAAGGGATTCTTATATTTGATTCATGGTTTTGGTTTTCATGCTTTCATTATTCTGTTATGAAGATTGATTTGATTATCGTAATATAAGATTGCTTCATTGGTGAGAGCTCTCATGTGTTGTTATGTCATTCAACTCTTCACTTGTTGTATCTTCTTTTCCTTCATGTAGTTCTCCATTTCTAGATTAATTTCCTTCACGCAATTTCTCATTCCTAGATTAATTTCATTTACGCAACTAGATTAATTTAATTCAATCGTGTGTTATATTAATGATTCTATTTCAATCATGTGTTATATTAATGATTCTAATTCAGTCGTTTGTTATATTAATGATTCTATTTCAGTCGTGTGTTAGATTAATGATTCAATTTCAGTTGTAGCTTAAACATTAGATTATATTAGTCTTTCTTCAATCTTCCATATACTTTACATGTGCTTCGTTAGTTTACGAACCCCGGGTTAACAAATTAGATAGTTGGGTAAGTACTACAACTCAATTAATACAACATATTTTGGCCCAATATAATGACTGCATTCCCTTTTCACGATTGTTGTTCCTTTTGTTGTTCATTTGAATGGAACGATTGTTGATCCTTTTGTTACGATTGCTATTCCTTTTGTTGTTCATTTGAATAGAACGATTGATTTTCCTTTTGTTACGATTGTTGTCTCTTTGCAGGGGTCGCATCTCTGGAGGACGGGTATTGAAAACGGAAGGTAAGTAGGTGACAAGTATAACGATTGTGCCAGTGCCTACCTTTGGATGATGCATAGAGGTTATATTTTAAGACATCTTTAGAGACCAACATTTTGGCGTCGTTGTCAGGGAAGCATGATGGATTGAGGTATTAGTTTATTTTTCATTTTAATTCATGCAAGTTTGAACTAGATATGTTGGTTAGGGGACATAGAAGCTTGTAACAGGAGACTCCTCATGTTCTCCCTACCAACTAGGTAGAAGTAATTTCAATTTTTGCAAGATTAGTTTCAATTTCTACAAGTGTGATCTAGATATGTTGGTAAGGGGACATAGAAGCTCATGAGAGGAAAATCCTCATGTTCTCCCTACTAATTAGATAGAAGTAATTTCAATTTCTACAAATTTCAATTCATGCAAGAGTAGTTTTAATTTTTGCAAGTGTGATCTACATGTGTTGGTTCTAAGGGTCATAGAGTTTCTTCAGTGTAGATTTCTCACTGTCCCTACCAACTATCAAGAACGTTTTAATTCCCACAACTGTGAAGAGTAATTATTTTCCATTTCAGTAAGAGTGCTTTTATTCAAATTTTTTTCATTTAGATTTCAGTGTTGGGTGTTGTAAGAATCCTTTTTTTTCTAACATGATTTAACAATGAATTTAATCTTGGAACAACTTATGCAGATCCTGGTAAAATCCGGGGTCTCCTCTTCCCTGGAAGAGGAGATCTTGACAACAGGAGAAAGATTATTAACTCTTCCTGAGGCGAACGAAGAATCAACATACAAAGAACATTGCATGTTTAATGAAGAATCATTAGATGCACAAGAGGGAAAGGGGGACAATGAGGAGTTGCAACATGATCTAAGACAAATTACGCCTATGAAAGCTTGACCGAACGTTGGTTTCAAGCAAGTACTAGGTTAGATTCATTTAGTTTTTCTTTTTCTTTTTTTAATTTACAGTTTCAAAAGCTAATTTCACACATTCATACATATTCCTGACTGTCAATTGCTAAATTGAAAGATAACGTTTTTTTGTTATTGTTGTGTGCATGGCTACATTGGTTGTTTGATTATACATAACTAATCTCTCATTCCTAATTAGCGTAGTGTAGGTAGGGTTTTATTTTCAAGTATTTTATTTTTTCTAGAATAAGTATGCTCTCCTCCGCACTTCGTGTGATCACAAGGATCAAAACGTAGGATTACTAATTGGTTGATTTCAAGAATATCAATTAATTGACGAAACGAACATTTTTGCCTAATCTATTTTTTCGCCTTCCATTTGCTCATAGGTTTTTAATAAGCTTGTAAAATAGTTTTTATTTTATCAAAACTAATTTGTCACCATTTTCTAAAAGAATTTTATTCAGTTTGATTTGTCTCAAATGCTAACAAAATTTCTAGTTTTATTTTTTTTTTGAATATACAGAAAAATTTAAAAAATAAAATAAAAAAACACAAAACACAAAATGTAGAAATTGAACTGAAGATATCTCACAAATTGAGATCTGGATTTTTATGATTTTTGGAAAGGAAGTGAATTATGTTACGATACAAAAACACAGTAAATTTCAGGACAACTTAGTACACATTTTTCGAGAAAATAAATAGTCACCTTTAGCCATTTCTCTTATATATCGAGATCCATGCATCAGATGGCTCTGAGTTTTGGCATGCAAATGTATTGGGACCATAAGAACCTTCCCACAAAAGTTCATCCAAACCCAATACACAGTTTTTGAGAAAATCAATATCATCAATTCCATCCATTTCTCTTATATCTTGGGATCTGTGCATCAAATGGCTCTGATTTTTTCTGTGCAGAAGTATTGGGAACATAGGAACCTACCCACAAAATTCCATCCGAATTCAATATATATTTTGTGAGAAAATTGTCTCTGAAGTTTGTTGTAGAAGCCTGCAACAAAAACAATAACAATAACAATTAAAAAAAAAAATTGAATACAATATCACAGTAATAAGAACTGGGCGTAATAGATCCGATTTTATGGGTGGAGGTTATGGAGTCAAACCCCATCCACGCCACTCTTTATGCCATATTTCCAGTTATTTAATGCAATTTCAGTGATTTAATGATCTATTATGCGTTTTGTTAGAGTCTCCCATGGTTTTAGCATTCGTGACCGCGTGCATGCTCCTTCAAAGACCTGGGATCAAAAAAATATGGAGTAATTCGGGTACTTTCGTGCAACAATTATATGTTGAATTGTCAAAGCAGGAAAGTAGATCCATATCACGAACTTCTCATATCGAGTTGGAGCATTCATGGTGGCTTGTTGGCGCATGTATATGAAGTTAACATGCATTGTTTGTTTTGTTTTATCATTTTTGTTTCATTTGTTTTTTATTATTATTGGTTTTTTTTATTATAAAACAATTATAATAAAAATAAATAAATAAAATTGTTTGTTTATTATAAACAATTTATTTTTTTAATAAAAACAAATATTGTTTGTTTAATTATAAACAATTTATTTTTTTATAATAAAAAAAAAAAGAAAAGAAAA
>JASDQU010102228.1:491364-504691 GCA_032191745.1 Picea mariana
AGCTTTAAATTGTTGAGCATTTTTGTTTCACCTCTCGGATCAGTTTTTCAGGTGCAAAGAGAATAGTTTGTTTTAATGAAAACTCCATAACCCAACATGAGAAGGCACTTGGTTTACAGTTCTCAATAGAACACTGGGGTATGATGTCCTTGTTGGAGTCAATTTTAGTACTAGATTTGATCCAGTCATTAATGTGCACACTACATATTTCATGGATCAGAGAGGAAAGTAATGTGATTTAAAGACCATGAATTGTTACAAATAAAAATATGTCCCTAAGGTCCCGAAGCTAAATTTTAAATACGGAGGTGCTTATCAGGAGAATAAAGTTGCTTATTGTGTCCAAAATAAGATTAATCCCTCACCCAAATGGAACCATATCATCTAACTAGGACTTAAAGAGAAAGCATGGATGAAGGTGCAAGCCCGATCATGATATGACTACAAGTGAGCTTGATCAATGGTTGAGGATGCATGTCACATTGGCAAGGTGTTTGAGAGTTAACACAACATTGGGGCATGGAAATGAGTTTAGGGAGCTATATGGAGAAGAGTTAATGTTGTCACATGGTAAGATACAGGAAAGTAAAACCAATGCCCTAGGGTCGTGATAGTGGTATTCTAGTATTTCCAAGTTTCACATCTTCCAAATCATCATGTATTCAACCATTCGCTCAATGCCACCTGGAACTAGTATAATAGTCCACATAGACACCTTGGAATCTAAAAAGAACCTAAAGAGTTACTGAAACATACTTTCAAATCATGACAGAGATCACGACCAGTAATTCGAAGGCCCGCCATTATTTTGGCTACCATGATTGAGCCTCACCACATTAGTGTCGAGTCCTTGAGGACACTTCAAAACATGTGTGGACGAATTATAATCTACCATGTGTCCATAGATCCATTCTAATGCCAACGTGACATCATTACAATTTCACATGTTTTCCCTAAAATTCAAAAGGCTCACAACCATGGGGAAAGGGACACATGTTTTAAATAGGGGAATTAGGAAAAATGTATCGGGGGAGTGGGGAGATTCACTGACAGTATACCAAATCAGTTAGGAGAGATATGATGCATAAAAAGACATCAAGCCTCATGTCCCCAGCCGTTCACTTATCATCATTCCAATATATTCACTTGACAAGGGCCAATAATCATCACCTATACATGTGCATTCATGTGATTTTAGGATCTTTATAGATCATACCAAGCATACCAAATCATTTCCTCTCATTAGTTGTATGCAGAAACACGCGTCAAACTCTTATAAGAGAAAACCACGAAGATCATGCACCACCAATCTATGAGTAATTTTGGTTGTAAAGGTGAGTTACTCAAATGTTATGTGTCTCATACGATGACCCACTTTCATTTTCCCTCCACTCAAGAGTGGATTATGAACCATCTTGGTTGAAAATGTTGGGTCAATGTGTTCTTTGTTTCACTATCAAAGGAATATTCTTATCTGGCATCATTAGCATGGTCTTGATGGAAAAGGGGCATTCGAGAATCTACCTTAAAGTGAATTAACCAATCCCATCAACATACTAGAGAATATTGAAGCAGAGGATGTGATGGATTGGTCCATTGTTCCCTGTGTCATTAAGCATTTTCAACTGGAAGGAAATGTTTAGCACATCATCTTAGCAGTCGAGGGAAAAGGTGCATTATGAAATGATGGGAATCAATTGATCCATTCAAAAGGATTCAAGCAAAGTCTCAATTGGAAAAGGACGACACACCCAAAAAAATTATCAACAAGGATCATATGGTGGTAGAAATTGGTTTCTTCCCAGTAAAATTTGGTAAAATAAATTGGAAAGATGGGAACAACTATGAAACCATATTTTGTATCAATATTTTGACAAGACATTATCAATTTTCAAGAAGTAGTATTGGTCCAAGAAAGAAGTTTTCTCTCAGGAAGAATCAACTATAAATAAATGAAAGGATCACATTTTTAGGGTCAACACTTTGGGGAATTTAAGAGTATCTTATATCCAAGCTATTTGATAAATATCCCTGTAACATAACCAACCACCGACTGGGTTATGCCACTTAAATTTTTTTGATTTATGATACCACTTTGTAACATCCCCATTATCAAGGACTTGACAAAACTTCTCTTTTAATGTTCCCATCTTGAGTGGTTCCATGCCATGCAGAATTACAAATTTTGATACCATTAAATTAAATAATAATTCTTCATATGAAGAAATTTAAGTGGAATAATAACAACATGCATGAAAAAATAACAATTCATATATATTAATAACATAGATTCCATTATAGAAACTCATAATTGCACACACACAATAATTGAAATAAGCACAAGAATGACACTTATCTCATGAAATAAACACCAACTGCATGCATACCTTCCACGTTCCTCCCAGCCTTAGACCACACTGCTCATAACTATCAACAGTGGGTCACCCCCGAGTTGGGGATAAATTCCACCAGGGTAAGGGGTTTCTAACCTAGGATAAGGTCTCTTTAACAACATACAAACTCATATACATGTTCCAACTCAAACTAACATCCTATAGTCTCTAGTTCCCCACATGCCTACCCCACCCCAGGAAGTATGCCCCTTTTCTGCTCAATAGTCCTTCGACTAGCCCACTTCCCTTCTGAGGCTTCAACAATAGGTCATAAAGGAAGTCTTAGAGCCCTATATATATAGTTTGGCACCTTGCTAAATCAATTCGTAATAATTCTCTCACCTGGATAGAATGTTCATGGGCCTGACAACCTGCTTCTTTCATTCCACAAGCCTGATAACCTGCTTCTTCAATCTGATAGGCGTGACAACCCACTTATTCAATCCATCTGCCAAGTTAACCAATACAAGTACAAGTTCCTCCTTTAGTCTAGTACCATAAGGTATGATTCATAGCTTCCTCCATGAAGGAATAATCTGTAATCTCCCCATTTGCACTATGTCCCAATATATATATATATATATTCATGTGTCTTTTAAGACACTTGGCACCCAAAGGAATCCCTTTTCCCTACTTTAAAACTTAGTATATATTCATATCCATTAATTTAGATTTAAGGAATGTTAATATAATATTCTATTAGGATTAAGCCCCCTAGCTTAGCCGCTTCCTAGACTCTTAGACCCCCTTTCCATTTCTAGTGGAGTTTGTCCCCCCATACTCATTTATGGGTTGGTCTGCAACAATGATGTACTTTATTAATAACATGAGTGTTTGCATATTACAAAAATAGGCTCACTCGACTTTAACATCTAGGCTCTCAAGCATAATAACCGCACACGCACCCTGGCCCAAAATATCCTTGCTCACCATCCTACATGTTCATTTACATTTATATGTACAATTGGTGTTCAAACTAGGGGTATTACATTCCCCTCCCCATTATTTATGCACTTCCCTCAGTGCAGTGTATACACATATACAATCAAAACTTTAGTAGTTTTCAAAAAGATGCGGATACCCTGCCCTCATAGGCTCTTCATGCTCCAAATTTTCATCCTCGGGACTGTACTAGGTCCATTGAACCTTTACTAACCCTATGGATCGATTCTTGAGTTGCTTGATTTTATGGTCCAATATTCACATCGGATGCACTTGAAAGTCACCTTCTTGCTCCACCTGAATCACATTCCAATCATTGACATGATTAACATCAAGTACATACTTTTTAAGAAATTATACATGGAATACATTATGAATACACCTTGATGTAAGTAAAGAAAGCATGTATGCTACAGGCCCAATCCTTTCTATGATTTCAAATGGCCCACAATAAAGAGCTTCCATCTTTGAAAAATTTCTCAATTTCAGGGAACTTCTCTTGGCCTTTAATTTTAAGAACACATGGTCACCCACTTTAAATTCTTTGTGCGTTTTTGTCACATGGATAGCAAAAGATAGAATCCTCTCATTAAGGGGTCAATGCTATATATATGCTTGCATTTTGGAGACTTGCAGTGCGTAAAGCTATGTGCAGACTTGCATGAGAACGGATCGGCAGCCAAGGGCTAGTTTGTGTGGATTGTGCAGCCAAATCTATACTTACAAACATGATTATTTCACCCACCAACACACTATACTGATGGAGGAGACCAAGTGATTATTAAAGGGGATATCATAGAGGTGGTTGAGTAGTAATCACTGCGGAAGTTGGCCCATGCAAAGAGGGAATGCTCGTGAATATAACAACATGGCCTTTAATTTTAAGAACACATGGTCACCCACTTTAAATTCTTTGTGGGTTTTTGTCACATGGATAGAAACAGATAGAATCCTCTCGTTAAGGGGTCAATGGTGTATATATGCTTGCATTGTAGAGACTTGCAGTGCATAAAGCTTTGTAGATACTTGCATGAGAACGGAATGGCAGCCAAGGGCTAGTTTGTGTGGATTGTGCAAACAAATCACACATCCAAAGAGAAGTGCCCAACATCTAGTAGGCGTTGGCAAAGTCAATATCTGTCTCATAGAGGCGGGGCCATCTGAAGGTCTCATGGTAATAATAATTGAGCACTGTGGTGAGTGTCATGATTGGGGGTTGGATGATGAAATCAACAACTCGGTTGGTACTTCATGTTTTATACTTGATGTTGAGGTGGAACTACTGCAAATAGGTGGACCAATTATGATGGTAGTCATTCTACAATTTTCCTTGTTCCTGCATGAACTGTAACATCTTATGATGAGTGTGTATGATTGTCTCCTTATCAAGAATGTAATGCCTCCACTAGCGGTAGGATTTCACAATGGAGTACATTTATTTTTTTGTAATTAGGGTACTTATGGAATACATATAATAATTTCTCACTATGATAGGCCACAGGGTGTTCGTGCTGAGTGATAAATGTGCCCATAGCATAGTCGAAAGCATCTATCTCGATATCAAAGGGTTGTTGTAGGTTAGGTAATGAAAGCACTGGGGTGGATAACAAATGTTGCTTCATATCATCGAATTCTTTATGTTGGGTCAGGCCCCACACAAAATTTTCCTTTAACCACCCTTGGTTATTTGGCTAAGGGCCCATGTAATATGGGAGAATCCCAACACAAACCCATGATAGATATTGGAAATGCCTAAGAATATTTGAAGCTCAGTGAGTGTGGTTAGGGATAACCAGTTGTTACAGGTGAATCCCCCTGCGGACAAGTGGATTCCCTCCTTGTCTCTAGACTCCTAAAACCAAGACAGAAAGGGTGTTATCATTGGTCACTGACATCCTTTTATATCTAATTAAGCTAATGTATGAAGAGGAATAAGAAAAGTGTACCTTTTTAATGGCGTTTTTCCTCGCACAGTCCAAGTTGAGCTTTGACCCTAAGCTCCTCGATAAGTCCTGTAGAACAAACAAAGATACACCAAAATTCCTATTCTACTGAGATCAACTCAAAAAAAAATCTATCTACTAGAGACAAGTTCATGTGGAACAAACACAAACTTGGAAGAAATATGCCAAGCATATATGTATATTAATGAGAACAAATGAAGAGTGCTTACAAACCTTTGATGAAGGTGCAACAACTTCTTCCATCTCTATTTTTCCAACCTATACTCAAGTAATCCACAYTRATTATKCTTCAATGGTATCCTACTTATGGKATCATAAGTTTGATGMTTTMTATCTTCTCCAATCTCGAATACCACTCATGAGATCATAASTTTGGTATCTCTCAATCTCCATATCCTTTTTTTACCATGAGAAGGCCTCCTTATATAAGCTTGGAGAGACCCAACCACTTGAGATATMTTTAGGATAAGTTGAGGATTCTTCTCCTTCAGTTGTGGATCTTCCCTAAKATCATGCCTTGACCTYTGATTCGAATCCAACCACTTYCATAGATTGAGGGGATTCTTCCTTGATTTATCTYGACAAACCAAAATTCTCTCAGGAAGGGTAGYACTCCCAYAAAAGGGTGCAYAGAKTGTTTCAACRCTCCCCCAAAGAAGGCTAGGKAGTGTYRGTGCTCCTTGACAGTGGGTAGGGGAGCGTTGCCTTCCAAAAATAATTTTTAAGTGGTTTTCTTCATGGAAAATTCTTTGTACTCCTTATTAGATGATTTCTCCTTCTTAAACAAGTGTTTGAAGGTGCCTTAAGTGTCCTTATGATGTTTTTAGAGACATGACATAGGAAATGTGGCAATATGATGTTTGCGACACTTGCGACCAAAAATGTGACCCTTGCAACACTAGTAATGACGAAAATGGGTCATCATTGAAGTGAGTAATTTTGATGTGTAACACCAGTCATGGATGAATTAGATCTTGGTTGGATCAACATGCACATCACGTGAATCAACAATGTATCCTAGCTACTGGACCTTGTCCATGCTGAAGGAGCATTTTTTCAAGTTGGCATATAGCTTGTGTTACCGCAGAGTATGCATAACCTGTTGAATATGTTGCAAGTGTTATTCCCGAGTCTTTTTTTAGACGAGGATGTCATCTAGATACACCACCAAAAAATAATTAGTGAATGGCTACCAGATATCATCCATCATCCTCATGAAATTTGTTGGGGCATTTGTCAAACCAAAGGGCATGACCAACCATTCAAAAATACCTTGTTTTGACTTGAAGTAAGTTTTTTATACATCTGTTTGTTCTATTAGGACCTGATGATATATAGAATTCAGATCAATCTTATTGAAGTATTTTGCCCCGTTGCGTTGATCAAGGAGATTGACGATTCGGGGAATTGGGTACCGGTTCCTATTTACGATTTTATTTAGGGCCTGATAATCAATGCAGAGTTTCCAAGTCTCGTCTTTCTTGTGCATCAACACAATTGGGATTCCACAAGGTGATAATCTGGGTCATATGTGCCCCTTGCGGAGAAATTATTGGATCTGATGCTTGATATCCTCATTTTCTAGCAGAGAGAGATGATATATTGGCCCATTAGGTAGCGGTGCACCAGGGGTCAGATCGATGGGATGCTTGACCTGACAGTAAAGAGGTACCCTAGTACCCTAGTAGGTGATGAGAAGATGCATTTGTATTCTTCCATGATCTTATCCACTTGCTTATGTTGCATGGAGAGGTCAGTCGCGAAGGCCATGGATGCTGCTACAACCTTTTTCTCACTCTGAGAGTGAATCACGAAGAATAAAAACTTATCGGTCTAAGAAATGACCTTCCTGCATTGCTTGGAAGAGATCAAGGAAATAACACTAGGTGATACTACCTCGATAATCTTGTAAAATTTCATGTTCAAATTAATAATAACATTGTACCTCCCAGAATAACATCACAAACTTCAAGGGGAGCAACATCACACAATACCTCATCTTTGAGTGGCTTGATGTCATACAAAATGAAACATTGTTCACTGACGCAAAGATCGCTTCCTTGATGGAGCCATTTGATGGTGTAGGGTTGTGGGTGTGACGTTGTCGGCAGGGATAGCCGCTTGATGACCTATGCTAAGATGAGGTTCTTATGGCTACCACAATCAACAATGAAGTGTAGAAGAGTGCCTTTTACCCACATTTGTGAGTGAAAGAGGTGCTCTCATTACTCTAGATCATTAGGTTCATCGGGATGGATCTTGGTGCTAGCAATGGTGGCACTGAGTTTCACATCAATGATATGTCTCCCCTTTTCTTTTTCTTACTCAGAGTTGAAACCCACATACGATTCAAAGGATTTTACCTCAACCACTAGCGAAATATTTGAGTCAAAATCAATAGTGTTATACCATGGCCTCTTATGGAATTCACACCACTTGTCGATATCTTTCTTCATCTTCCCATTGTCCTTATTTGTTGGGGATACCCTTTCCCTGCTTCTGTTGTGAGGGGTTCCCAAACCCAAACTGCCATGTCTTTTGTTTCATCTTCTGCTCGATTTTGATGACATATCGATAGGCCATGCCCAAGGATGAGATGTCCAAAAAGTCCATTTCTGTCTTGATGTATCTATGTAAATCGTCGTGATACTTGAGCACCAGATGTCACTCATAATATTTGATACTCATCTTGGTGCACAAAGTGTGGAAGACATTAGTGAATTTTGGCATTGTTTGGTCTTTTTCATGTCGCAGTGTGGTCCATCTTGTATACAAGTCGTCATAATTTCCAACAAGGTAGTATTGCTCCTTAATAAAATCCCTAAAGGAACCCCAAGTGGTGAAACTACAAATAATGTCGATCCCGCTATTTCCTTTTTCTCAAAAAAATTATCCCACCAATATTTTACATGGGGCATGATCTTGAGGAGTGCAAATGTAATCTTTTCTCTATCAGAAAACTTGTGGAAAAAAATACCCTTCTAGAAGGTTTAACCATTTATCTACGACCTCTGTATCTATTTTTTTATCACATAGGATATATAGGGGTGTAGAAAGGTTCCTTATTTCATATTTAACCGTTTGAGGGTCAAATCATGTGTCATGTCAACCTACTACAAAATCACCCGAAAGTTCGCAGCAAATCAAGAAAGTACCTCATGAGCTAATCACATATCATTATGCTTTGGAAACGTGACAAGAGGTATCTTATTGTTTTCAAAGATTATAGCAGGTTCTAAAAGGTTTCCCATCTTGTTGTGCAAATTTTAATAGTTGAAATAAATTTTGAATGTAAAAACGCACCTACAGGAAACTTCGCAGTGCATGTTGTCAAAGGCGTTGGGAACTGGTAGTTTTGGGACAATTTGTAGAGAATTAGTACACATCCGAGTAATTGTTTCATCATAACTTTTAAATTCCGACATGGGTTCTTCTGAATTTTTTTTGGAGATGCATCATCATATTATTGAATTGATGAACAAAACTCAGCCTGACCCAGTTTTTCATTTGAGAGAAAAATTGAAATCATGACCTACAGGAAAGTTCACAACACGTGCTGTCAAAGGCACTACAAACTGTAATAGTTTGGTAAACACGATCTGTAGGAGGGATGCCACATGTATTAAGGGATTACAATAGTTTACTAGGAGGTATTTGGACATGAGTGACATGTGTTCCATCACCAGATCAAGCAACATGACTTGCTTCAAAATGCATTTATCACAATAGACAAGATCCAAAAAAGTAGGACCTAGGTGGATTTTTTGTTTCACCTTGTTGTAACAACTCCTAGAGAAAAGGGAATCCAATGCAACCACTTAGGATTCAACCTATTTAAAGTAGGAAGAAATGATACACTATAAATAGAAGTTTTTTTTTTAGGAAGGGGTTTATTTCATGATCCAAGAGAGGAGAGAGCTTGAGGAGCAATTTAGCTACTTATTTGTAAGCCTGAGGGCATGTTTGTATTCACATTTTTGCCATTGAAGATTCATGAAGTTGTTTATCAGATGTTTTTTTTCTTTGTTGTCATTTTATCTTATATTCTTGGTTAAATAGATTGCATTCTTTGAGGATCATAACTACCATTGATTGATGGATTCACAAGCAATAGAGGATATATTGTATCTTTCCTATTAATCATTGTTTATTATTTAAGCACTCTTTAATCTATTTGCAAAAACGATCTCTGTATGATGGATGTTCTGCCTTTTTGTCACATTTTATATTCTTATACCTATAATTATATATAACCTTTATCTAGTATGCAGTTTGATTGCTTTTGATCTGTAGGACATTATGACTCCATTCCCAATGGAATGCCTCTACAAACATTTTTTTGTCCTCTCCCTTTCTTTACTCAGTCTTGTTGATCCACTCAAGTATAAACCTGTTTTAATCATTTATACTTTGATGGGTGCTGGGATTGTTCTTAAAGTAGTCTAAGAACAACTCCCGGTGCTAACATTTTTGGTGACATTGTTGGGGAACATAGATGAAGAAAATCTTCCCTGGGAGAACGACATAACATAGATCCAGTCTTTGATGGTGAAAAAAGGTTGGTTACATAGTTTGGACTGTGATCATTCACCTGGCGACTCCACTCCATGAAGGAAGAATCTGCTGGCAACACTTATAGTTCATATTTTCATATGCAATGGAAGCTATTATGGCTCAAAGGTATGCATTTTGTGACTTCTCTTATATATCTGGCTTTCCAAATCTTGTACTTGATAGAGAAGTATGGGAACCTTTCCTTCTAATATTTGGGGGAAATGAACATGATCATCCTGGTGAGCACTTGTTGGATTTTCACGAGTGTATGCATAAGCTAAATATTTATCATGAGGATGTTCTTATTAAAATGTTCAGATTTTCTTTGGAAGGACATGCTCGTGAGTGGTGTAGAACCCTCCCTGTTGCTAGAATTCATTCATTGAAAGATTTTCATACTGCATTCAATGGTTATTGTAAACAAAAATATTATGTTGATCTACTTTATGAGGAATGGTGTATGGAGTTTTATCTTTTATATAAAATATCTTCCAACTTTAAAGATCAGGGTTCTAGTAGTGAATAAATTGTTGAAGAAGTAATTGTTTCTCATGATCCTCAACAAGTTTCCAATGTTTTTCAAAATGATATACTTTTCCAAGGAATTGGAATAGAAGAAAAAACTCAGACAAATGAAATTGGCAGCAGTCATGAAACTGGAAATATCCAGAGACAATCCAAACTCCAGTTGGAACAACATGAAGAAATAGTTGTCCTTGATCCAGTGGTAGCTGATTTGGAGGATTTTATCAGCCTGAGTTGTGCACCTTTCAACTCAAAACAAAAGGATAGCAGAATACTTAATGAAACAATTTGTTCACATGAGTTGTCTTATATTCTAAGTCAGCTAGAATTTTACCATGATCTCCAGGATCCATTAGTTGTTTAATGGATACAATTTTTTAGAAGGCCCCTTATGTTGTAACATTGGGTTTGATAAAAAATTCCAGTTGTAAGTCTAAACTGTTTATGAATTTTCTACTGCAAAGGTTATATTATATTTATCCTTTCATCTGCAATATACAAGAAACTTGTTTTACTAGCCAAATGATTGCATGGCTTCACTGGAAATATGATTATACTTAAGCAAAGAAGCTTAGCTGGATAGACTAGTGTAGGAATGTATATAAATAAGATTTCCATGCAAGCATTTGGTTTGTAGTTGTTTTCAGTTTGTAGTGAGTGTTTTTTAGTTTTCAAGAAAAGATCAGAGATTCTCTAAAGGCATGAACAACTCTCAAGGCATAAACATGATACATATTGAAGAGATGGAATGGATAAGGCACTTGAAATGTAATGTTCTTGGAGCCTCAAGGGGAGGTCTCCATCCCTTGTGGAGAGATATGTTACCACATACGATGTATAGGGGTGTACAAAGGTTCCTTATGTCATATTTAACCTTTTGAGGGTCAAATCATGTCTCAAGTTGACCTGCTACAAACTCACCTGAAATTTTGCAATGAATCAAGAAAGTATCTCATGCACTAATCACATATCATTATGCTTTGGAAACGTGGAAAGGTGTATCTTATTGTTTTCAAAGATTGTAGAATGTTCTAAAAGGTTTCCCAACTTGTTTTGAAAATTTTAAAAGTTGAAATAAATTTTGAATGTAAAAACGCACCTGCAGGAATGTTCGCAACACATGTTGTCAAAGGTGTTGTGAACTGGTAATTTTGGGACAATTTGTAACAAATTAGTACACAATAGAGTCATGTTTTCATCATAACTTTTACATTCCGATTTGGGTTCTTCTGAAAGTTTTTGTGGAGATGAATCACTATAATATTGACTCGCTGAAAAAAAATGAGCCTGACCCAGTTCTTCATTTGGGAGAAAAGTTGAAATCATCACCTAAAGGAAAGTTCACAATGCGTGTTGTCAAAGGTACTACAACTCTAATAGTATGATAAATCCGAGTTGTAGGAGGGTGACCACTTTTCTGAGGAGGTTAAAATGGTTTCCTATGAGGTATTTGGACATGAGGGACATGTGTTCCATCAACAAACCAAGCAACATGACCTTTTTCAAAAGGCATTTATTAGAATAGACAAGATCCCAAAAAGTAGGATCTAGGTGGATTTTCTATTTCACCTTGTTGAAACAGCTCCTAGAGAAAAGGGAATCCAATGCAACCACTTGGGATTTGACCTATTTAAAGTAATAAGAAATGATACACTACAGATATGAGTTTTTTTGTTGAAAAAGGGGTTTTGTTCATGATCCAAGAGAGGAGAGAGATTGAGGAGCGGTTTAGCTGCTTATTTGTAAGCTTGAGGGCCTATTTGTATTCATATTTATATTATTGAAGATTCATAAAGCTGTTTATCAGATGTTGTTTTTATTTGTTTTCATTTTACCTTATATTCTTGCTTAAATAGATTGTAGTCTTTGATGATCATAACTGCCATTCATTTATGGATTCATGAGCAACAGAGGATCTGTTGTAGCTTGTCTATTAATCATTGTTTATTGTCTAAGAATTCTTTAATTTTTTTGTAGAAAGGATCTTTGTATGATGAATGTTCTACCTTTTTGTCACATTCTCTATGCTTCTACCCATAATTATATATAACCTTTATCTGGTATACAGTTTGATTTCCTTTGATATATAGTATGTTATGACTCCATGCCCAATGGAATGCCTCCACAGAAAGTTTGTTTCCCTCTCCCTTTCTTTAATCAGTCTCGCTGATCCACTCAAGTATAAACCTATTTTAATCATTCATATTCCGATGGGTATCAGGCTTGTTATTAAATCCATCTAAGAACAACTCTTGGTGCTAACATATTTGACCTTCAAATATAAGAATATCAAAATTAATCTCTACCTTGAAGGGGGCGGCGCCTCCACTTGAGGTGGAGGTGTTGCTTGTCGAAAACCATCGAAGGATTTGTGAAAATTTGTTTATCATCTCATTCCTTTGTCGCTCAAGGGATTACTCGAGAAACATTTTGAAAGGATATCCTTCGTGTGAAAGAAGTTGTCCTCAAGTGAAAGAAACTCAAGACCCAACTCTCTTTACCCTGACCGTGCCTAGGACATGCATTAAAAAATGACAAGGAATAGACTGCTCTGATACCACTGATCAAAATTTATGAGCAGAATGAAATGAAACCATAGATTTATATTATTTATATAGAGGCATAGTGAAAATAACAAAGATACAATAAAACTTGACTTCTATTAAATAAGAAATATGTTGAAAACTGTAAAATGCATATTGAAAACAAGCTTGCTAGAATGGTGGTAGCTTATCTTTGAGAAGAGATGTGACGGCTATGCTCATTCGAAAGAATATGAGTACAATGAGGATCTAAAAGAATTTTTACCACAAACATGAATACAATAAACCTAGACATCCAAAAACCTAACCCTGGGAGATGATGCGCCAAAAGTCATGTGGGCCCCGTTGGGGTAAGTTAGTACAACAATTTCTTGAGGTCGTAACTTTTGCATACGATCTCCATTTA
>JASDQU010102228.1:504791-521043 GCA_032191745.1 Picea mariana
AAGATGTGACTGATCACAACAACGCACGAGAAGAATGTGGTGAGAATCAGGAGACTGAGATTACTGTGATTATTGTCACCAGTGACATCCCAAGAAGCAACCAGAAGCCAAAAGAAGAGACTAACATTTCTAAGCCATACTGTGAACAGAATCATAGCGCTGTGATTAATACTGGTAGTCACAGCACAAGTAACAACAATGGTACTAGGAAGAATGGAAAAAATAAAAGAGGAATCTATTTTTTTTTTAAAAGAGATTTTGTATTTTTTTATTTTTATATATAGTTTAGAGATTTTTTTTTTGGAGTAAGTTAAGTCTGGAGTAATCTTCTTTATTTTCAGTCAAAAAAAAATGAACTTCAATCTCGTCAGATTTTCAGGGGTAGAGTGAGTTTCGTATGGATCAAAGTTTTATGTATTTCAAAACTTTATTCCAGGGGTTTTGCCCCATTTTAAACCAACCCATATGTTCAGAAAATCTACAGAACATTGATCAAGAGTTAGAAAATATAGAGAATATTAATGATGAATTAAAATGTTATTTTTTTGACAATGTCACTAGTTGATATCTTCTGAATACATGTTAAAAAGTGGTTGTTAGAATTGGAAATTAAGTATTTTATTATAAAGCATATATCTATTTTTATAATAGAATTGGTTTGTTAGTAAAATTTTTTATTTTATAGTTCACTATCAAGAAATTTAATGAATTAAATATTAAATTTATAAAATTGGGAATAGTATTAACTATTTTATTATAAAGTTGGTTTTCTTAATATTAGTAGAGTTGGTTTATTAGTAAAAGTTTTTGTATTCAAGTAACAATAACTTGGTTGAGTTAAATATCAAATTTATAAAATTGAGTAGTTAAAGTTTTTGTAATTTAATAAATTAAATATTAAATTTATAAAATTGAGAATAGTATTAACTTTTTATTTTAAAGTCGGTTTTTTTAATAGTAGTAGAGTTAGTTTATTAGTAAAAGTTTTTGTATTCAAGGAACAATAAATTGGTTGAGTTAAATATCAAATTTATAAAATTGAGAAGTAAAAGTTTTTGTAAGAATAAAAAAAGTATTTTTGGAAATAAAGTATTTTATTATAAAGTTGGGTAATATTTATAATAGAGTTGGTTTATTAGTAAATGTTTTTGTATTCAAGTAATAATAAATTTGAAGAATTAAATATTAAATTTATAAATTGAGAATAGACTTGGTGTTAGTAAAAAAATTTGAAAGAATAGAAAAAGTTTTTTTCGAAATTAAGTATTTTATTATAAACTTGGTTGTTCTTTTTATAATAGAGTTGGTTTATTAAAAAAAGTTTGTGTATTCAAGCAAAAAAAAATTGATAAATTAAATATTAAATTTACAAAATTGAGAATAGAGTTGGTGTTAGTGAAAGTTTTTGTAATAATAGAAAAATATTTTTTTAGAAATCAATTATTTTATTATAAAGTAGATTGTTTTTTATAATGACTTTGGTTGGTTAGTAAAGGTTTTTGTATTCTCTTTTGGTAGATAGGGTTTCTTTGATCATGAGCCCTATCTAATCAAGATGTCAATTGATTTCTCATCCTTTTGTTTCTTTTCAAAGAGAAATTCTAGCAAATAAAATCCACCCCCTTATTCCATAGTGGATCTAACAATTCTGATTTACAATGGGCCAAAAAGTACATCCCAAACTTTTTGAGCTATGTAAGAACCACTTATAACTTAAAAGCCTCCTCATTTACAATTGACACATCTCATCCTCAAATCTTCACCTTTTATAGGCTTCATTGTAATAGATAGGATAAGATAAATTTGTTTAGTGACTTTCCCTTGAAATAAAAGTCATAAAAAGGATGTAATTTTAAACTATAAATTAATTGTCGATCCAAACTTTTTTCCACAACTATCAAATCCAAAAAACTAATTCTTATCCCAATGTCAATTTACATCATTCATTAACTAAGTTTGATATTTTCCTACATGAACCATATACATGAATATTTTCCTATATTATACATAACTCTAGTATTTAAAATTATCTTAAGGTTATTTTTTCTATTCATGGAAAATTTCATCTAGCTACCAACAAAATTTCCATTGATCATGTTTAACACTTTCTTATTTACTTAGCTACTAGTCTGTTACAAAATATCTATACAATTCCTCAAATCATCTCTATTTGTTGTAGGATGTGACTAGTTCCAAGAATTGTCTTGGAAGTTTGCAAGCTTCCTATCTTTAGCCTCCTAAAACAAGAACTTCCAAATCATGTATTTTCTCTATAGCATATTGTTCCATATTTATTTCCCTTTGCATCAATAGTATGGCCACATATCTTGGGCACACTTCACTCATGTTTGTTGTAGGATGTGACTGGTTCCGAAAATTGTTTAAGAAGTTTGCAAGTTTGCCATCTTTAGCCTCCCAAAACAAGAGAAATCAAATCATATATATTATTTGTAGAAGAATCTTCCATATTTTCATCCCTTTGCATCAATGATATGAATACGCATATTGGGAAAACCTATCTTATAAATGTTTGACTTATCATTAATCTCCTCCCTTCTAGGACTACTAAATATCCTTAAACCCATAAAAATATATTCATTAAATTAAGCTTTCTAATTTCCACTTACCTCAACTATTTTGGTTGGCACTACTTATCCCATGCTCATGATTTCCATTTTTTTCCACTTTTTCCTTTCCCAAAAAGAATTTGGGAATTTTCTATACTTTATCCACTACTTTATTTATCTAGTGCTTTCTTTGGTGGAGAAATTTTTAGCAAATAAATGTAAGCATATATTAAAGAATCACCACCCTTAGTCAAAACACTAAAGAATCCATATTTGACCATGGTTTATGAAAGAACTCTCTCCAACTCAATAATCCATGGTTTTTTCCACTAGTGGGCCCTTAATTATTATTTAGTGGGAAAAGCTTTAATTTAAAATTTAAAAGGATGGTAAATTCTCTTTTGAATCCATTGGTGTGATATTTTACACATATTCATGGACAAGAATACACATGAATGAAATAGAGTGTATAGATTCATTCATTAGATGATACAATGTCCTATTACATGGTAGGAGAGAGGAGTACATTAAGTAACTCTAAAATACCTAACTATTAACAACTACACTCATGACTGTATTAAATACCTCTTTATTACGTCACTTTATTAGTGAGTATGTATTATTTGTCTAAATTGTAATTTTTAAATATGAACATTATATGCAACACCTTTTCAAAATGGTCATTTTGCATGCTTGTTAAAAGTATAAAAAAGGTAAAACCTTAATCATTTATGTGTTTTTTTTTTTTTTTTTGACAATGCCACTGGTTGAAGTCCCCTGAATACATGTTAAAAATTGAAGATAGAGTTCTAAGTAAAAGTTTTTGTAAGAATAGAAAATTCTTGTTTGAAAATCAAGTATTTTATTATAAATCATATAGAGAGAGAGAGAGAATTGGTTTGTTAGCAAAGATGTTTCTACTCCACAATCAAGAAATTTAATGAATTAAATATTAAATTTATAAAATTGGGAATAGAATTAACGAATTTATTATAAAGTTGGTTTTCTTAATAGTAGAGTTAGTTTATTAGTAAAAGCTTTTGTATTCAAGTAACAATAAATTGGTTGAGTTAAATATCAAATTTATTAAATTGAGAATACATTCGTGTAATGTTAATAAAATTTAAGCTGGTAATATTTATAAGAGAGTTGGTTTGTTAGTAAAGGTTTTTGTATTCAAGTAATAATAAATTTGATAAATTAAATATTAAATTTATAAATTGAGAATAGAATTGGTGTTGGGAAATGTTTTTGTAAGAATAGAAAACGTTTTTTTGGAAATCAAGTATTTTATTATAAACTTGGTTGTTATTTTTATAATAGAATTGGTTTATTAGCAAAGGTTTTCGAATATGCTATGGGCACATTTATCACTCAACACGAACACCCTGTGGCCTACCATAGTGAGAAATTATTAGATGTATTCCATAAGTACCCTAATTACGAAAAAAGAAACGTACTCCATTGTGAAATCCTACCGCCAGTGGAGGCATTACATTCTTGATAAGGAGACAATCATCCACACTCATCATAAGATGTTACAGTTCATGTAGGAACAAGGAAAATTGCAAAATGATTGCCATCATAATTGGTCCACCTATTTGTAGTAGTTCCACCTCAACATCAAGTGTAAAAAATGAAGTACCAACCGATTCATTGATTTCCTAAGCCAACCCCCAGTCATGACACTCACCACAATGCTCAATTCTTATGACCATGAGACCTTCAGATGGCCCCACCTCTATGAGACAGATCTTGACTTTGCCAACGCCTACCAGATGTTGGGCACAAACACAGTTGTCACTAATTTCCATCTTCAGGACGTGTTGTTGTGCCATCTAGGCCATATTTGTCTTCCATCAAGGGAGCGAGCAAAGCTGATTTTGGAATCCCACTACAGTCAAGTGGAAGGACACTTTGGCATGGAAATGATAGTGGCAGTGTTGCAACAATATTTCTACTGGTCGAAACTTTGACAGGATGTCAGCAAGTATATATGGTCCTACACTTCATGCACTATTTCCAAAACGACCACTAAGAAACAAGGCTTGTACACTCCTCTTCCTACTCTTGATAGGCCCTAGGAATCTGTCCCAATGGACTACATATCGAGCCTTCCGTCGACAAAGCGGGGAAATGACTGTGTTTTTTTTGTTGTTGATCTCTTTTCCAAGATGGTGGTTCTGGATGCCTGCAAGAAGAGAATCACAGCAGAAGCCACTCCCAATATCTTCCTTGAATGAGTTTGGGTACACTTTTGGATCCCAAAAACCATTATCTCAGATCGAGATAGTTGATTCATCAGCACATTCTAGACGAGCCTCTGGTCATTGTTGAACACCAAGCTCACCAAGTCCACTACCTTCCACCTCCAAATGGATGGCCAAACTGAGGTCATCAATCGGATGATCATGCACATCATGTGCATGTACAATTTCAAGCACCCTCACACCTAGGATGAGGTTCTTCCCTGTGTTCAATACCACTACAATAGATCCATATATAGCTCAACTGGCCACATCCCCATTCAGGTGGGGTTGGGATTTCAACCATTGGGTCCCATGGATGTTGCACTACCCCTTTAGGGAACCTAGGAAGACTCATCGCATGCTCCAACTGGAGCTGACAAAGACACATGATTCATTGAACGGATCCAGCATATCTATGAACAAGTTCATGATATTTTACAAAAGTCCAATGCCAAGTACAAGCAACGCCATGATCAACACTGAGTGCCACACCCATTTCAGGTGGGATACAAAGTTTGCTTTCACTTGAAGAAAGAACACCTTAAAGGGCCTCATCGGAAGCTTCATCCACTATATTATGGATCCTACACTATCACAAAGGATGTGGGTGACAATGATTTTGAGTTCAACCTTCCCCATTTCCTTGTCTTGCACCCAGTGTTCAATGTGGACCTCCTCCGGCCTTATTTTCCACCATTATTGGACACATCAGAGATAGAATAACAATTGAAACCAACAAAGATCAACCCTGAAGACATGGAACAAGAATCCACTGATCAAATCACGGACACACAGGTCAAGGGAACTCGCTAGCAGAGGATCCAACTTTATTGGTTTGTCAAAGTAGGACATCTCCTGCACCAAGGCAAGTGGCTCACCCGGGGCCAAATTCAACAGAAATTTTCTCATCTAATAGGGGCACTCAACACAATGGATATCAATGAATACTAAGGGAGGAGGATTGATCCAGGAGGATCTCAATGGCCATCCACCTTTTCTAACTGGCTCAAAACAATTTTTTGGAAACTTACTATTTTTAGTTGTTTTTCGGTTCCTGAACTTCTGGGGCCATTTTGAGGGCCCAAACGACGCTTTTTCGCAATCGGTAACCTAAATGAAAATCAAAGGATATAATTTATCCCCCTAAATGAATATCCTCGTAAATACCTTTCCAACTAGATATTGTTCTCCCTAAACAAAGATCGTATGCAAAAGTTACGACTTTGGGAAGTTGATGTACTAACTTACCCCAACGGGGCCCACATGACTTTTGGTGCTTCATCTCCTAGGGTTAGGCTTTTGGATGTATATGGTTTTGGAATTCATGTTTATGGTAAAAATTCCTTCAGAGCCTCATTGTACTCATATTCTTACGAATTAACATAGTCATCACATCTCTTCTTAGAGATAAGATGCCACAATTCTAGCAAGCTTGTTCTCAGTCTACATTTTATAGTTTTCAACATATTTCTTATTTAATAGAATTCAAGTTTTATTGTATCTATGTTATTTTTCATTGTGCTTGTGTGTTAATATTATAAATATGTGGTTTCATTTCATTCTCCTCATAAATCCGGATCAAATCATCATTATCATTCCATGTCAGTATTTTGAGTCATGCATTCCAGACAACATAAATCCTCTTTAAGCAACCTTAAGAGGTCTTAGTGACCCATTCAAGCCTAGGGTTTTAACTGTGCTATGATACCACTTTGTAACACACCCAATACCCTAAGTATCCTTTTAAGGAATGGGATCTTGGAATTTTCTCTTTTCTCAACTAATCCCAACTCTTTTCCTCCCCTAGAGCCATCGTATTCTACTCGTTGAGAGCTTTCCAATGGTGGAAATGTTTCTCAAAACTAAGCTCTAGATTGAAAGTTATGGAATTTCCAAGGTTATTCGGCCATCGACCTTATACTGCTGATAGGTGGCATCCTCATGACAGACCAACACACTTTCCATCTGACACGATGACTACGTTGCACCTACTTGTTGTCTGTAAATTCTACCACAATGCGTTTTCACTCCACACATGACCATCATTACTATCGCTTAGAATATTTTTCAATATTATCATCACTCACCCCTGATAGATACGGTATCAAAGGATATTCCCTTTTGATGCCATCCATTCAGAGCTAGAAAAACTTGAGCATATTAACCACTCCGAAAAATCAAGGTATTGAAGTATATACTCCTCTCCTTGATGGACGGTCGTAAACATAAGTCGGATTCTCCCGATGGAAGGTTAATATTGATTCGGGCCTAAAATTATCCCATATGGTATCCCCACTCTTATTTTCCACCAATGGATAAGTGACACTTGACACTCTAAACTCACTCAGACTATCCCACTGGCATACCATGTCGTCCATGAATTTATGACTACATTCTTTTGATGTGGACAGGACACATGCCAGATCAATGGCTATTATGCCACCTCTCCATTCACCGACCTATGGTCAAGATCTTCCCTATATTAGATTTTTTATCCCCGATATCTAGGGATAACTAGGAGATCATTTCTCGAGGCCCACATGGTCCTAGACATGGAGTACCGAGAGCAAGATTGACTTGAGCATGGCCCTGGAGGGCCCATCTTTCTTCTTCTCAGCCAGATTTTTCCTGTCAGCAGTAGCAGCTTCCATCACCACCGGCCTGGGCTTGCATCGAAGAGGACTCTTGCTCTATGAGGTAATTGGTCTGAGGTATCATGGTATGTGTCATATTTGATTGTTATGACCTTCTTATATATGCATTATGTTCCTTTCATTTCTGATAACTGCTTGGATCTTACACTAATCCACTTGACCATTGTTGGGGTGATTGATTGGGTGACTTAGCAAGCTGATATTCATGGGTTTTGGTTAGTCACCAAGGGGGATTTGCAGAGCCATCATCCGCTCCCACCATCTTATCACATTTACATCTTATACCCCGCTCATCCATCCCATTCCCCTAGTCTGGCCATTAGAATGACCTTTCAGGGTTACACTTTGTCTTGTGGGAAGAAGGGGATAAAGGCCCAGGGGGTAAAAGTAGATGGTAAAAGATAAAATCCATAGGAAATAAAACCTAGAGATGCTTCACCCAAGGGATCCCCGAGAAGGAAATAAAAAGCCTCTCGATAAGAAACTAAGGGACCCTAAGAAAAATGATAATAATAAAAACAAGACCTAACCAAGAGGATGGGAGGTCTCATCACAAGCCAGCCCATTATGTTCATAGGTATTTAGTAGTATGACATTGCCACTATCTGGTCACCAAGCCAGGGCAGTGAGCTTTGGTTGCATGGCCAAAGGAAAGGGGGTCTCATCACGAGCCAGCCTTATCATTTCTGCAAAGATACTAGTGGGTAACGCTATCAACTCTGGCCACCAAGCCAAGGCAGTGTCCTCTGGTCAGACCTTGTAGTAAAAAAGAAAGAAAAATCAATAAAAGAAAATGAAAGCAATAAAGGGCTTGGAAAAAATGCATCCATGACAGGTACAGCTCGCCTCCTACAAAGGTACCCACAGACAACACCAGCCCTTGGTCTTACTATGACTGGACATCGCTAAAAAACCATATCACCTCATTAAACATGGCTTGAATGATCTTTTGAGGAAACTTTCCATCTCTTATGGGTATTAGCCCAATAGGTTGTTCTGTTGGTTTCCTTAGCTTTGCATAGTAGATCTGTGTAATATCTTTGAGCTCTTAGATGATATATTATGGATTTCATGCATATATTTGATAACTTTAATGATGAAATATGATTTACATTGCTATGATCTATAGGACTAATGAGCCCATGGAGGGCGTAGTTTTTGATGTGCAGGACCATTCCCGGTGGACAGGTACCAGAGGATCGGTGCACATGGGGAGATGATTAGCTCAGACCTCCATGGGGCTGAAGAGCCCATCAGATAGTTGCTGGGATGGCAGAGGCAGGACAACATCATGATGAGCCCTTGCATGAAGAAGACTGAAGGATGCCCTCACCAAGACACTGTGGAAGAGATTTGACCTAAGGGGGATCAACCCCTGCAGATGGGAGGATGGCTTTGATGGACAAGATGCCACCCAAGGCAGGCTGGACGATTTCTGGAGCATGTGGCGTTGTGTTGGGACTATTTGGCACATGTAAGATTCAAATGTTTTACCATGTCCTTGTTGTATTTGAGGGATGGACGCATGAGTGAACTCATCTGGTCTTTGATCATGGGTGTCGACTGGACTAGGTTCAGGAGTAAACTCGTCATATACTTGAACAGGGTTGTTGACTAGAATAGGTTCAGGAGTAAACTCATCATACACTTGATCAAGGTTGTCGACTGGATTGAGGTCAAGAGTAAACTTCTTATACACCTGAATAGGGGTATCCACTAACATTTGAATTGGCTTGTCCTGCTCAATTTCTTTGGGCGCATTAGCTTTCTAATTGACTTTACGGACTTTTTGAATCAATTGAGAGAGAGTCCATGTCATCTCAGAAGACTCCAGAGCCTCCTCATGATCATCCATACTTTTTAATCTTTCCTATGGTGGGTAACTAGGCACAGAGTTATCCATATCTGATAGTGTGCGTGTGCATTTTCATTTTGGATTTCTCCTAGGTTTGTCAATTAACTCTTCAAGTTGTTCCACATCAATAATATTTGTAGCAGTTGAAGGAGAAATTGGAATTTCAACATTCACCTTTGTAGGAACAGTGTTTTCCACTCTTTCATGGTTAGTTTCCACACCATCAGAACCATGGAAATCAAACGAATGTTTTGTACCAGGATTATCATCACTGGCCTCAATTGTGCAGTCTGGTCTATTCTTAGGGTCATCACAGATTTTGGTCAGGGTTTTAACACCCTTTTTCTTAGAGTTCGACTTCTTCTGTGGAGGAGTGGACTTAATATTTTTATCTCTAGATTTGTTAGAAGATAGGGTTCTTACAACGAACATATCCCAAGTTTCTTGTTTGTGGGATAACACAAACTTAACCAAAATTTTGACAAGACCAAAATGAAACAAGCTACCTCTAAAATCTTTGTCTTTGCGGACTTGTTCTGTCATTTTCTTCAAACTCTTCAGCAGAAAATAGGGGATGTTCATCAAATGGTTACCTTTAAAATGTAGCAGGAGTCGAGCATGACATGGAAACACGATCGTGTACCATCCTTCGCAAGTGAGGTAGCGTTGGAGTATGGATAGAAACTGAGCCCATTTTGGTTCTAACCATGACCTTGATGTTCCCTCTTACCATTGTAATTTCCGATACTGTGGTTGCAGGAGCTGCGTGCAGAGCTTCTTGTCGATGGGTTGGCCCTTCGTCCATTTCTGACCAATGCTGGGTAATTGAATTGCTTCATAAATGAATTTTTCTGTGACTTCAAACTCTAGCTCGCCCACTTTAGCTAGTCCACCATGAAAATGCAGAGCGAACTGAAGTGTAACCAAATCATCATACCCATCAAATTTCTTGAAAAACAACTCCCATCCAGCTTTCTGAAAAATGTGTTTGGTGGATTCATACTTAGGAAGAGCCTCCAAATCTGCATAAGTCTCAGGTTCATGACAATTTTCCACCACAATTTCACTCGGTATCACAGGAAAGGTCCACAGGTGAGCAGCGGAATTAGATGAGGGCAAAAGAGGAATAGAGTATGATGTGTGAAATAGTTGTGAGAGGAATTATAGAAGAGCGTTTGAAATGTCGTGAGGATCGATAGCATGTAAGGAAATGATGATGGTCGTACATGTTTGCAAAATATTATTACATATGAATCATGTCGAATTCAGCCAAGATAATGCAGTGCATTTCCCATGATATGAAATGTCAAAAAGGATTGGTTTATTAGGTACAGAGTATAGGTATAATGAAATATTATGGAGTAACAAGGCATTCCTAGTTCAAATTATTAATATGTAATTTAATACATTAAGCCAACATGAAACTAAGTGTACCTGAATTAGATTACCTACTCCCTTGTTATGCATTTCTTACTGTAGACATTTTTTAAGTCAAGTCTGTATCTGGAGAGCGCTGAAATTGTAATTTGAATTTGTATTTCTAATAACTATTGTAGCTGATGAATTCTGTCTGGCACTGACTGGTACTGATGAAATAACCCGAAATCTGCAGAGAAACTTGAACCAATAATAACTTGCTGACAAAAAGACTTTCTATTTATGAAAGCAAATTATCTGATGGATATCCCTGAACCTGTCTTTTGTTCCTTCCTGAAAGGGATCAATTAAAATTATGTCTTCAACAGCTTCAAATCTTTAACCCATGGTACAATTCTTATTTGTGTGAATAAATGTTCTGGAGTCGAACACAAAAAGAAATCATTGGATTACCGGCCATTAATGAATGTCATTAACCAATGCGAGATGACCCACCAATGATGTCAATGGACCTCAAGGTACCTATAGTACATCCTAACAGGTACGAATAAAGGTCTTGGTGTCAAGTCACCTGTAGGATCTATCAACTAAGAGACATTGATGTATTCCCATGGTTGTTATCAAGGAAATCTTCCATTGAGGCATGCAGAGTCCAGGGTACTAAGTAGTCTCTAATCTCTACCCCAGATAAGGTGTTGGTGTCGATGGAGTGAGACTTGTTGGAAGGTGGACCTTAACGTATTCCACATCATCCAACGCGAGTGCAGATAGAAATCTTGCAGAAATAATTTTTGGAACAGTAATCACTTACTTGTGGATTTTATGAGCCCAAGTTAGTATATGCTCATTGCTTTCTCATGTTTTGAGAGTCTGAGAAAAGGCTAAAAGAAAAATCTAGGGGGGTTTCTTTCCCATAATAATTCATCAGGCCTGGTAAAGAATAATCCTATCCCTGATAAATGCCCCTTTCATACTTTAATGAGCAATTCAAAGGGAGCAAACAAGCTCAAATTTATTAATTTGAAAACAAGACAGTGCATATTGATAAGAAAATTTCATAAAATAAAATGGTCTTACCTTCTTACCTATTGCGAAAGAGTGATGAAGTTCAATTTTGTACTTGCTTTGAAAAGCCTGTATAACTGAAAACAATATGTCAACATATCCAAAAAGAAATGTTTTTTTTTATATATATTTTTTATTATTTGATTTTTTATTTTCTGTTAAAATTTTATTATCTACAAAATCTTAAAACAGAAAAAATGATCAAGGATTAGCAGGAGGAAAAGACTCTTCTCCTACTATCTTTATTTCTGGTTGTTTGGTAATTTCCTGTAGAAAATCATCTCTTGACAAGGGTTTGTTATACACTTTTAATCGATGTCCATTTACTACAAAGGAATTTTGAGAGTCATCTATGGTCTTGATTCTGACAGATCCATTATAAAAAATAGACTCCACTTCATAAGGTCCCAACCACCTTGTCGTAAGTTTTCCTTTGAAATTTTTGTATTTGGAATCAAAAAGCAATGCCCAATCCCCTGGTTGAAAATGCTTTTTCTTAATGTATTTATCATGCCATTTGCTACGTTGATTTTTTACAAGGATAGTTCTTTGAAGAGCATCTTGCCTAATTTCTCCCAATTCATTTAGTTGCATGAATCTCTGTTTCTGTGCCTCATCCAAATTCAACCCCAACTTTGCTGCTAGGCAGAAGGTATGAATCTGAAATTCTATGGGAAGGAGAATTTTCTTGCCAAATACCAATTCATAAGGGGTATGACCAGTGGTATTTCTCCACGTAGTCCGGTATGCCCATAAATCCTATGGAAGCCTATCCACCCAATCTTTGTGATGTAAATGTATTGTCTTGGTCAGAATAGCTTCTAGAAATTTATTCATGGATTCCACTTGCCCATTGGCTTGTGGATGGTATGGGGAAGACTTACAGTGTTTTATCCCATATTTATCTGTGAGTTCTTTCATCAACTTAGAAGTAAATTGGGCACCTTGATCAGTAACAATCTCTCGTGGAACACTGAAGCGAGTAAATATATCTTCATAAATAAATTCAACCACTGATTTCTTAGTTGCTTGATATAAGGATTTTTCCTCTACCCACTTGGTCACAAAATCTATACAAACCAAGATGTACTTCTTCTTCCTCGACATTGGGGAAATCGGTCCTACAAAATCAAGTGCCCATTTATCAAATGGTTCAATCACAACCTACGGTTGTAAGGGCATCTCATCTGCTACGATAGGTCTTCCCATCCTTTGACAACTATCCCAGCTTCTCACATATTTTGTTTCATCCTTAAACAGTGTTGGCCAATAGTATCCTAATTGTAAGACTTTATATGTCGTTCTCTTATCAGAGAAATGTCCTCCACATGGCCCATCATGAAAGGCCTGAAGGATATCGGGAATCTCATCTTCCCGAACACATCTCCTAATGATCGTATCAGGACTTGTATAGAAAAGATCACTTTCTACCCAAGAGTAGTAAGCAATTTGTTGAACAATTCTTTTCTTTTGTGGTGGTGACAAATGAGCTGGCACTCTTCCTGTAGCTAAGTAATTTGTTGTATCTGCAAACCAAGGGGTCTTAACAGCTACTGCAAACAGATGTTCATCAGGGAAATTATCATTCACTAGAATGTCAGTACTATCTTGAGGAATATGAGAAAGAAAATCCGCAACTACATTTTCTTTTCGTGTCCAATCAACTATAGTGATGTTAAATTATTGAAGTAGAAAAATCCATCATTTGATTCTTCCATTAGTAACTGGTTTGTTCATCAAAAATCTAATAGCATAATGGTCCGTATGTACAAAAACCTGATATCCAGTGATGTAATGACGAAATTTGTTAATGGCATGAACTACTACTAAAAATTCCTTCTCTGTTACAGTGTAGTTCAATTCATGGGGAGTAAGGTTTTAGCTAGTGAAGTAAATTGCATAGTTTTGTTGGTTTTCTTTTTGTCCAAGCACTCGACCTAAAGCAGTGTCTGAGGCATCAGTTGAAATATGGAAAGGAAGAGACCAATTTGGTCCTCTTAGATTAGGTGCCATGGACAATTTTGCTTTCAAATTCTCAAAAGCATTCTGACAATTGTTATCCCAACAAAATTCTGCATCTTTTGCTAATAGTTTAAACATGGGGCTGGCTATCTTTGTAAAGTTTTCAATAAATCGACGATAATATCCAGCATGTCCCAAAAAACTTCGCACATCTTTTTGGGTTTTTGGAGGGTAAAGTTTAACTATCACTTCAATTTTGGTTGGATCAACTTTAATTCCTTCTGCAGACAAATGATGACCCAACACTATTCCCTCAGTTAATAGCATTTTACATTTTTCGTGACTAAGGGATAAATTTGATTCCTGACAGTGAATCAAGACTTTTTGAAGATTATTTAAGGCTTCTTCGAAAGTGTTACCATAAACAGTAAAATCGTCCATGTATACTTCCACACAATCATGAATTCAGTCAGCAAAGATCCCAAGGACTGCTCTCTGAAATGTAGCAGGAGCATTGCATAGTCCAAAAGGTAGCACTTTATAAGCATAAGTGCCCCAAGGAAAATGTCTATACATAGATGGTGAAAACGAGGAAAATAACTCACTTCGTTCTTGAAATTCCTCTCTGAAAATTTGATCGTATTGAAAATATGTTTGTGGGAACTCAACATTTTTTGTCACAGAAAGAAATTGACTTAAAATATCATCCTCTGTAGGTTCTTGTAGTGCATGAAATTCATCAATAGAGAATAAATATTATCCCTCGTCATTCTCGTGATAGGGACATTTTAGCCACCATAATTCTTATGTAACCGGTTGAGCAGGTGGAAAAAGAGTAAGTTTCTATGAAGAAATGCCATTTGAGATGAACATATCCCCACCACGACATCCTATGAAAGCATTGGTCATGGCCAACCAAGGTCTCCCTAGAATGATTGGATGGCCTTTCGTGGGGTCCTTTGAATGAATAATCATGAAGTCGACGGGATATTCCCACAAAGCTAATGTAACAAGAATGTCATCGAGGACCCCAGTAGGTTTTATAGTTGTTATGTCAGCAATTTCAAGAACTGTAGGGGTAGGGCGAAGGAATTGACTTAGTTGCAATAGTTCAACTGTATTGATAGTCATTATATTAATGGTTGCACATAGATCAACTAAAGTATTACCAATAGAAACATTGTTGATAGTCACTGAAACTATTGGGTTCCCTAGGTTGGCATACTTCACAATTTTAGGCGCTTCAGAAATACAATTCGATGACTGGCCTACTAGGTGTATCGTGGGTGGATCTTTTTGTTTCCGACTTGGTTTCTTAATGCAGAGTTCTTTGATGGTTTTGGTGTAGATGGGAACATCTCTGATCGCTTGTAACAATGGAATCTTAACACAGACATTTCTTAGTTCATTCATGATGTCAAACTCAGATTGAACAATTGGTTTTTCAATGAGCAACCTTTCAAGAAAAGGAGGTGTTTGGGGAACCTAAGTTTGTATGTTACATTGTGATTCAGATACTTTATGCTTTGGAATGATAACATCTTTCAAAGATGCCCCATTTGATAAATCATCTATAGGTTCTTCTTCATGTTCTTGGATAATTACCTTTGGTGTTTTTCTTGTTACAGGTTGAGTTTTATTTAAAGTTTTTCCAGATCTCAGTTGTATTTCTTGTATGGAAATGGGGTTTATGGTGTAAGCTGGGTAATTTTGAAAATCAGCATTATGGAGTGGCAGAGGTGGCCTGTTGTTAGGATTTGGAATGGGTTGAGTGGGTAATATGGTGGGGCGAGGTGGATTCTGAGGCTGCTGAGGAGTTTGTTGAACGGGTGGTAAAGGAGGTGGAGTAAAACCAGGCAATAACTGATGTATGTTTGGAGGATATTGAGTACATGGATTATGGGGAATTGGTACCGCATGTTGTTGTTGGTTATTTCCAAAATTATGTTCTCTCCATCCCTGGTACCAAGGTTGAGCAGGGACATTTTGCGGCGGCCAATTTGGCCAGTTCCATGGATGTTGTTGTTGTTGAGAGAAGGGTGGATAGTAGCTGGAAGGTTGTGGGGATGGTTCTTGATACATATTTGAGTTCCTAGGTTGCCAAGGCCTCTTAGGTGCAGATGGAGTCCCTGGAGCTTCCCCTCCCTTGAATATAGCTTGCAATCCTGGTAAGGATGGACAATCTTTTGTTTTATGATTTTCAGTACATATTGCACATACAGAAACATTGTCCAAAGGACATTCTCGTAAAGGATGCCTTTTTCTGCATTTTGGCCAAAATATGCTTAATACATGGTTTTCCTCTTCCTGCTTTCTCTTAATCTTCAGAGTGTCTAATTGAGAGCCAGTTGTTCCTAAAATGTTTGTTTTAAAATTTTCCAAAAGGTTTCCCAATTCAATTCTAGTAACTCCACCAGATGTGGGTACTTTGGTGTTTTTGTTGACAGGTTCTCTCACACTTTTTGCAGTTTTCCCCCTACTTCTCGAGTAAGTTCTACATAGTTCATTGATTGCTTCAAAGTC
>JASDQU010102228.1:521177-532754 GCA_032191745.1 Picea mariana
GCCATTAAATTGAGAGTGTCAATATATTCATCTGAAACCCCTTTTAAGAAAAGAGTCTTGATTGCTTCATCTTGGAGATCATTATATTTGGATTTTTGAAGAGTATATGTAAATCTTTCTAAGAAATCTTCAAGGCTCTCTTCATCTTGTTGTTGCATTTTAAAAATATCATTTCGAGAATCCTTGGGTCTACAATATTCTGGGTACTTCTTTAAAAATTTGGCCTTCATATCTTCCCAAGATCTAATGTTGTACTCTCCTAAACTCATGAACCAACGTAATGTAGAATCTTTTAGGGTAGCAGGAAACAACTTCAGTTTATGTGCATCCTAGAGATAGTTATAACTCCTGCACAAGATGTCAAACTCAAAAAGAAAGACATCTGGGTCTTCACTACTTTTCCCATCAAAGGTTGGTAGTGCCGAAGGTGGGATATTTTTCATATTGACATTCTGGAGCAAATCCAAAATAGGAAACCCAAAGGTGGTTCCTAGTCTTAGCTCAGTCTCTACTTGTTCTTCTTCTTCATTTTCAACATGAATTTCTCCTCGTTCTCTTCTATCCAATTCTCTCCCTCTTCCTGCCATGTTAAAAGGATTACCAAAAANTGTATATGCAATCTGATCTTTCTTTGGTGAGGGTGTGAAATCCCACCTCTCTGGATTCTTTTTGACATAATTGCTATCTCCTATTGGTTCTTTTGAGGATCCTATTACCTTTGATTCAACAGTTGCAGTTGTTATTTGTGAAACTATAGTGTCAGGGTTCCTGAGAATAGCTTGCACTTCTTCTGGATTAACTATGTCAACGAAGTTTGGATCACCAGGAAATTGAATTTGTTGGTATGTGGTGTTTCCTGGTTCTATATTTTTCTCTATGGTTTCCTCAGCCAGAGTTCCAGTCTCAGTTTATATTTCTTTTTGGGTGGAGGTTTCTTCTTTTTGTTGTTTTGTGTTTCCCCTAAATCTACCTCTATGATCTCTATTTCTCATGAAAACATACTAGATGAAAGAAATACTAAGATTAAGTTTCAGAGGAACCTATGATAACAGATATGTCGATTCTCACCCTTCGTTTCGCATCTCCTCTTTCATCAACCTGCTAACATACCACACCAAACCAAATACATTTTAAGAAAATAACCAAAACAATTATCTAACTTACCTTCTAAACAGCTCCCCGGCAACGGCGCCAAAAATGTCAGGCTGTTATATTAAAGATTTTTTAATTACCTGAAAACACTGAATTGTCAAACCAGGGTAAGTGAACTTAGAGTTGCTACACTATATGTGCTGGTAAGATTCCAATTCCTATCTAAAGGTTATTCTGATAAGAAAACACAAACTTACTCTTAGAAACTAAACCCTAATGATTATCTTGAAACTAATCATCTCTTGTCTAATTCATCAAATGGAAACAGTTCTGAGTTTAGGTACAGGTAATTCTATTTCTAATCTGATGTAATCTCCCAAGACTATCTATCATTAGCTTAAACATATAATCATCATCATATCTATCTAAACCATAAAATAGAGATCATTTTAAAAACCTTTTAATCTAAGCATCAAAAAAAGTTCTAAATCTAACACAGGTGAAACAAATAAATGCCCTATTTACCCTACAGGTACTGGAAGCTTCTTTTAATCCGACTATAAGCTAGCTATTCTAACAGAACAGAGTAAATCTAGACTTGAATTCTCTTTAAATCATGATCAAACTGAAAACTAAAAACAAAGCAAATCTAGGTTAAGCACTTGGTTTATTCTTCAAATTCTACAGGGATAAATAACACATTCAACATTCATCAATCTATGAGATAATATCAAACTGAAAATGATCTAATCGAAGAATGGCTAAGCAAGAATTTAATAGAGTAATTCCAAGCTCAAAAACTAACTTACATGCAGATTCTAAAAATAAAAATAAACTAACTCTACTGTGGAAAAGAGACAGCGAATTGAACCTGTTGGCGGGCCCAACCAAGAGGTGCAATCGCCCTAAAACAAAACCAGAGCTACTCAGATCATTCCATGCAAAAATTGTTTCATACTTCACGCTCCATAATTCATAAAACAACTCAAATCATTTAACAACGAATAACATAATGCATAGCAAATTGTATTATTAGAAATCGTATCACATAGCATATTGTAACCAACGTTTCTTGAGAGCGATCCCAGTTTATATAGATCCTCTCCAAAATAGTTTTAAACATAGGTGCATTAATCTAAATGGATCTTAGATCCGAAAATGACTCATAGTCAGTTAAAACGAACTTCACAGCTTCATGACACGCAGTGTCAAGAAGCGTGGATCATAAAACATTCTAATAAAACAGTTCTACAATCTCTCCCTGAGTCAGCACATTGAGTTATGAATCAATCAATTATATGAATCGGATTGTCAATCCACTCTGGCCATGTCGTGCAAGTCTTTGGCATCTTCTTTGGCATCTCCACTAAGTGCAAGCCGGTACCTGGTACTGATAAGTTCTGTTTCAAAGGAACAGTACCTAACTCATGTCACGTTAGTATCAACATTAGTTTAAAATATCAAAATACATTAAAAATAACTTGAATCATAGGAATACCTTGAATAGCCCCATTTAGTTGTAAAAGGATGTCAAATGTGTCATGGTAAGGCCAGAAGGAAATGATACTAGATATGAAAATGGCGGTAAATTTGACATGATATAGGCAAAAATATAGTCAAAACTAGAGACTAACACCTATCTAACCATAGATAACCTCCATCGTAGCATGACATGAGGATTTTAACGCACGCGTTAACCTCCTGGTGTCTGCTTAAGTGGGGTATCTTCATCACGTTAAGGATGTTGGACCTCATGATCCCCTTAGTCCATGGTTGGGGGAGCATCTTCAGCTTCTTCCCCATTGTCTTTGCCAAGTACTTATGCGATACGAGCATCGCATAATTCTTCCTATCTCCTAGGTTAAAGTCAATGATCTTGAGATCAGGGATCAGTCTTAATTTTTTTCCAACTACGTGTATCCCCTTTAGGAGGTACCCAGTAATGAGAGTGTACTTGAAATCTCTCGGAACATTGTCAGGACTAACTGCGCCAGCCAGAGGCGGGATGTAGTCGAGCAGGACCGATGGGATGAGCTTTATGCTCATCAAGTCATCGCAATGCTTGCTCTGTTTCTATGTCGCAGTTTGGGAGGGCCTAGATCGGCGTGCAATTTATCGGGATGCTTGCAATCCTCTCGTCAACGAGGCATGTGCTCCTACAGACATGACCTTCTCAGCCATAATATCTATTAGGATCTCCTCCATAGACTTCTCTACTATGCTACGTTCACCTGACATACACGATCGACATTGTATATCTCGGGTAGGCAGACAAATACTCATGGTAAGAAAAACGGGTGGCAAGGTCTCAGTAAGCACTGCACGATAGAAATCAGTTCTTTGTGGGCTCAGATAATCACAATTTGAAAAAGTGTCCTCGATGAGACATTCGACGGATTAAATAGACAATGTCGTAAAGGACTCCTCCAACGGGAAGGAATGCCTCAATCAATACTATTCCATCCGTTATGGCACTGTCCCAACGGTCCAATGGCGATATTTCTGGCAATAACTATGTTTCTAGTCGTTTCAGAGCGTCGTTCTAACAGTTGGGACGCCTCCAACGGTGATATTTCTTTGTCATGGTGAAGTGTCAGTCTGTGTTGTTTTTCTATTACGGTGAGGTTCAAGTTCTGCAAGCCTTCTTTCTGTGACGTCTTCTCTGGAACTTCCTGCAATTTTTCTAACTTTGATTTCTTCTTGCTGAGCTTTTTGGCCTTCTTTCCTGTGATCCGAGTCACTGGGTTTCTCTTTCCATTTTTATTCTTATTTTTTCTTAGAATAGTAACTTCGCACTATTGAGGGTCTTTCAAAGAGTGTTGGACAACTGAGAGGGGGGGTGAATCAGTTGTCACCGTGCTTAAAACAATTTTTCCATTTTGAAACTCTTCACAAAACACTCAATGACAATCACAATGATATAGAGAAGTAAGCAATAGAACATTCAACATCAATCACACACATGAAATACACAAAGACAGATATTTCCTGAGGAAACCCATAAAGGGTAAAAACCTCTTCTTCTCTATATGATAAGTAATATTTATGCTTTGTACATTATCATAATTATGAGCTCCAACTCATTGTGAGGATACCACCTCTGTTTTGCAAGCTGCAACTTGGAGAGAACACCAACTCTCTGGTTTCTCTAGCACCCACTAGAAGGAAGCACCAACTCCCTGGTTTCTCTAGCACCCACTAGAAGGAAGCACCAAATCCCTAAGTTTTCCAGTACCAACTGGATGGAAGCACCAACTTCCAGTCACACAGGCACCGACCTGTCTAACAGAGAACAATAGGTCTCACTTGCACCACCCTGCCACCCTGGTTTTTCTGCCTACAACTAGATGGAAGCTACAACTCCATGTTCTTCAAGCACCTACTTGAAACTCTGAGGACACCAATCCTCCCTAGAAAATCCCAAACCCCCTAAAATATAATTATTTTCTTGCTTCAATCTATTACAGTGATACAATATTCATTAATGGATTACCAGTCTCATAATTGTTATGTTGCACTGTTATGCTCTGCCTGTATCAATGTCTTCCTGCTCACATTCTTCTTTCGGCTTTCTCTTCCTCTATGTTTTATGCTCTGTGCAACATTTCCCTTCTATGCACTATGCATGTTCTATGTGTTTCAGCTGCTCCACACAGCCAGCTTCTACTCGCATGAATCACACTCAATAGCAGCACCAATATCTTCTTTGTTCTGTGTTTTTATATTCTTTGTGCACCTATTCCATCAAACATGTGTAATGCCTCTGCATGCTCTTTACAGTGACAGTTTTCTACCCCACAGGTTGTTCACTATAACTCCTCCTTTCTCACCGCATTGCACTTCAACAGAATTGCCTCATTTCCTCAATTTGCATCCTTTGTCACAACCAATCTTTTGTTGACCATCATCACAACTCTACATCTTCTATGGCAGTTATGTTTCCTGTGAGTTCATCATCAGTGCCCATTATGCTGAGATTCCTTAGCCTCTCTGGAAGTTGAGACTCATCATCTTCTCTATCATTATCAAATCTCTTCATCATCACTAGACATTATCCTGAGATTCCTTGGCTTCTCTGGCAGTAGAGACTATTCATATTCTATGTCGATCACCCTGAATCCTCTTCGAATTCTCTGTGTAGAAATAATCATTGGTTTCTGGAAGTTCCCCGGATATCCTCCATGCACTCATGCTCTTGGTTCCTTTTCCCTTTCTGCGAAAAAACTACACAATGGGCGCTAGCTCTTCTGACTAAGCCCCTTCCTTTCATGCGACCATCGACGGTGACCATTTTCCTATCCAATAGATGCTTCGCAACTCGCGACCTTGGGGATATTGGTATGAGACATCTTGACTCTAACAAGTTGTGATATCTGAAATGGAGCTTAGATGGACTAGCTCCTTCCTCTCACATGACCACTAGTTGTGACCAAGTGCTTATCCAGAAGGTGCTTCACGACTCGTAACTTTGGGGATCTTGGTATGGGGTGTATCGACTCTCCCAAGTCATGATCTCCGAAATGGAGCTTAGCTAGACTAGATCCTTTCTCTCACATGACCACAAGTTGTGGCCAAGCACTTATTCAAAGGGTGGTTCATATAAGATCAACGGTCGAGATCTCACCCTTTGATCAATGACTGCGATCAATATCACGACTTCGCGTGTCGGGTGTTTGAGCGTGAGCCAACTCTGACTCTTCCAACTCCCAATCTCCAAAATACTCTAGATCAACGGCCCACAGCCCTCCGTGATCCAATGGTTGTGATCATGTTGCGACCTCGCACATCGCGAGTTCCTACAAGTCCACATTTGACTTTCCTGATTTGTGAGTCAGCGAAATAATGAGAGCTCACCACATGTCCTCTATCTCCAATGGCTAGGATCATTTCATGACTTCACATATTGCAAGTTCCTACACCATGCACCTTTGAATTATTCATCTCATGATTTAGTGAAATTCTAATCGCTCACCATGTGTCCTCGCTGACGTGGTCTACCACTTTTCCTTGCTAACATGGATTCGGCTGATGTGGTCTACCAATTGTCCTTGATGACGTGGATCTCCTCACATGGAATGTGTTCTTCTCCTAGATCTGAAGGCCAAGATTATTCCTTTATCAACCGAATCAGATCATTTCACGACCTCGCATATCATGAGTTCCCACAACACGCACCTTTGACTTCTCCAATTTGCAAGTTAGTGAAATTCCAATTGTTCCCAACATATCCTCTGGCTCCAATGGCCAGGATCATTTCGCGACCTCGCATATTGTGAGTTCGAGGGGTTAGAGCACCTCCTTTCTTTGACCTTCCAGTCAACTAAATTCTTATAGTTCGCCATGTGTCCTCTGGATCCTATGGCTCAGGTCATTTTGTGACTTCGCATATCGCAAGTTCGAGGGGTTAGAGCACCTCCTTTATTTAACCTTTCAATCAGCGAAATGATGATCTTCCACCACGTGTCCTCTGTCTCCAATGGCTAGGATCATTTCACAATTTTGCATATCATGATTTGAAGGATGGATCGCGGCCTTATCCTCTTTGCATTTTATACTGGACTTGACGGTTGTTGATCCTCAACACTCAGATCCAACGATCGAGGTCTAATCTCCTCCTCTGCACACTCCTCTTGACTAGACTTTGATCTAAAGGACATTGGGTAATTGAGACTGGTGATCCAATGGCCACTCTCACTCCTCCTTCTGAGCTTACACACCCTTCCGACTTGGAAGAATTTCTAAGTGTCAAAGGTTTTGTGACCTTTTATCATCTTGCGAGTCCTTCTCTCGGTCCTCGGTGTTATCTCTTCTGAGCTTTGATGTCTTCTCTAGCTTGCTCTTATGTATCTTCACTGTTGTTCTTTCCATGCACACTATGTCACTCTATCACTCTTTCTATGCACACTGTGTCTTCACTATTTTTCTTGTGCCATCGATGTTGCATCGACGTTGTTGTTATTTCCATCAATCACAAGCATATTCTTCCTTCTATCTGTAAACATTCTAGCCTCACTATTGTTCTTTCCATCAATGACAAGCACGCCTCTACCTGCAAACATGCCAACAATCTCCCCCTTTGGCATTGATGGAAACCCTGAACGATTGCATTATTCGGCTTAGAGCTCCAACTGTAGCATCCACGCATCCACACTTTTTCTCACATGCTCCCCCTGAGTTGTTGCAGTATATTTTGGAGGTATCGGACATTCAACCAATACATACTCCCCCTAACAGGATGGACCCTCTTATTTGAGTCCTGCAGAGTACTTGTATCTAACTCACAGTCTTCTCCTTCTGATTCTTAGACCTGTTCATCTTCATCTTCAGTTGTGTCCTATGTAGCAGAATCAATATTTCTCACCTCTCTTACTGGGACTCCTTCATCAACCTTTTCTTTTCATACCTGAATGACTCCCCCTGTCATGCTTCCCTGATCTTCTATTACAGCAACTTCATTTTCCTTCCATGATGCCTACAATACAAGGTTTTTCTGATTATATTCATCACAAGAAAAAACCACTACAAACACTCTCATACCTGCTTTCCCTTTTTACAAATGAAGGACCTGTGTTAGAAATATTAGGAGTACTGATTTCTTCCTTGTTGTATCTGAGACTGGATTTGTCATCTGGTGATCTCTGACTATCCAGTATCTCATCCAGGGTCATGGATCTATTCAAGAACTTGATTTGGGTGTTTGACTTCTCAACCCTCACAACTTCTGCTTCCGGCTTATGACATGATTCTTATTCTACTTATTCTTTTCTTGCATGGGAGGATTCAATAGAAACATCATTATCTGTCCTTATTCCTTTAGCCACCACTTGTCCCAAGTTTACATTTTTCACCTTACAATCTTTGGACGTGAACACCTCTTCACAGTCTCTGTCACACATTTGACTTATACTGAGCAAAGTATGTTTCAGATCATCTACAAGAAGATCATCCTTAGAATCTCCTTTGCCATTGCTCAAGCTCACCATCCCTTTATCCTTGATTTTTCCCGGTTCATCATTTTCAAAGATCACATTTCCTATTTTTATTTTACTTATAGGCAGAACCTTATCCTTTTCTCCAGTCATGTTCTTGGAACATCCACTGTCTATATTCCAGAAGTCCTTTTGTTTTTTATTTGAAAGTACGAGACCACATTTTTCACTACCTTTATTTTTCCATGTGCTAGCATTTCTAGCGAAGAGATTTATCCTTGGATCTATTTTGTAATTCTTCATATGGCAGTTTGCAACTTTGTGACTGAAGTTGTGATAGTTATAGCATTCAAGCTCATTGTTCAATAGGTCAAAGTGATTGTTGCAATGTTGTCTACGCATTGATTGTTCATTATTTCTTGACCTCCTAAGTTCCATGTCTCTAAACTTGATTTGACCATTTGCAATCTCTGGTTGTTTGTTACTTGGTTGTCTCATTCTTTGTTGTGGTAGATATTTATTCCTTGGGTGTCTTGATTTCTTATGTCTAACTCTTAAAGGACAATTTACAGCTTTGTGGACAAATTTAGAGCAGTAGAAACAATATCCATAGAAAAAATCTTTGTACCTAGAAAATGGTTGTCTTCTTTGAGCATGTTGATTTCTTCCATGTTGATGATTTCCTTAAGAAGAGGGTGTACTATTTATTTGTTCTACAGATTCAGTTCTGGCACCTTTTTCTTTACTCCTCCTTGGTGGTTGATTATCTTCCTTTGTTTCTGTAGATTTGTTGTCAACATTGGCGGCAACAAACTTGATGGGTTCTTTGTTGCTTGGTTGACCATTAATTGATCCCTCTTCATAACCCAAACCAATTTTCAACTTTGGATTCCTTTGCTGATACAGAATGGTGGCTAATCTTTCTGAGGATTTGATGCTTGAAAGATTCTGGTGATACAAGGCCTGAAACTTCTCCAACTCTTTTCTAGTTTTCACTACTTCTTCTTATAGAGTTTCACATCTTGCCTTCTTCTCTGATAATTGTTGTTTCAGAATGTCCTCTATTTTCTTTGCCTCTTCTAATTCCACTTTTAGCAGGGCAAAGTTTTCATCGGGTATTTTACTACCTTTCTCGAACTGTATCAGCAATTGTTTTTGCTTTCTCTTCTTAAACCTGAGTCCGTCAATCTCTTCCAAAGTGCTAATCAACTCTACTTCCAAGCCAACCAAAGCTTCTTCATCATTAACATCACTTCCTGTCCTTTTATTATCATAATCATCTTTGGCCATAAACATGAAGTCATTTACCTTATCTTCATAGGAGGAGTCATTATCTATGTTTTCTAAAGAGTCATCATTGTTTACACATAATCTTTTATTTTTACCAAATATTTTGGATTTGTACTTCTCTTCACCTTCAGATTTCTAGTCCTTCTACTTGTGTGGACACTTAGATGCAAAGTGACCTATATTTCCACAGTTAAAACATTTGAAGGGAATCTTACCTTGGTACTTGCATGATCCTTTCTTTAGTATTCTCACAAATTTTGCTTCAATTTTATAAGGCTCGGAATCCTCATTCTTGTCTTCTTGATGATGATATTGATGAAGAAGCAGCAAGTAACAACAAGAAGAAGCAAAAAAAGAAGAAGAAGCAAAAAAAGAAGAAGAAGAAGAAGATATTGATGATGACAATAAGCAAAAAGAAGAGATTCATCACAACAAGAAGAAGCAAAAAAAGATATTGATGATGACAATAAGCAAAAAGAAGAGATTCATCACAACAACACGCGAGAATCTGAGTGTGGAGAGTATCACATCAACGCTAAAGAATTAAAGAATCAGGAGACCGAGAGCAAGAATAGTGTTATCAGTCACAACCCAAGTAACAACAAAAAGCAGGAAGAAGATGTGACTGATCACAACAACGCACGAGAAGAATGTGGTGAGAATCAGGAGACTGAGATTACTGTGATTATTGTCACCAGTGACATCCCAAGAAACAACCAGAAGCCAAAAGAAGAGACTAACATTTCTAAGCCATACTGTGAACAGAATCATAGCGCTGTGATTAATACTGGCAGTCACAGCACAAGTAACAACAATGGTACTAGGAAGAATGGAAAAAATAAAAGAGGAATCTAGTTTTTTTTAAAGAGATTTTGTATTTTTTTATTTTTATATATAGTTTAGAGATTTTTTTTAGGAGTAAGTTAAGTCTGGAGTAATCTTCTTTCTTTTCAGCCAAAAAAATGAACTTCAATCTGGTCAGATTTTCAGGGGTAGAGTGAGTTTCGCATGGATCAAAGTTTTATGCATTTCAGAACCCTAGGGATTTTGCCCCATTTTAAACCAACCCATATGTTCAGAAAATCTAGAGAACATTGATCCAGAGTCAGAAAATCTAGAGAATATTAATGATGAATTGAAATGTTATTTTTTTGACAATGTCACTGGTTGATATCTTCTGAATACATGTTAAAAAGTGGTTGTAAGAATAGAAAAAGTTTATTTGGAAATTAAGTATTTTATTATAAAGCATATATCTGTTTTTATAATAGAATTGGTTTGTTAGTAAAGATTTTTATTTTATAATTCACTATCAAGAAATTTAATGAATTAAATATTAAATTTATAAAATTGGGAATAGTATTAACTATTTAATTATAAAGTTGGTTTTCTTAATACTAATAGAATTAATTTATTAGTAAAAGTTCTTAATACTAGTAGAATTAATTTATTAGTAAAAGTTTTTGTATTCAAGTAACAATAACTTGGTTGAATTAAATATCAAATTTTATAAAATTGAGTAGTAAAAGTTTTTGTAATTTAATAAATTAAATATTAAATTTATAAAATTGGGAATAGTATTAACTTTTTATTTTAAAGTTGGTTTTCTTAATAGTAGTAGAGTTAGTTTATTAGTAAAAGTTTTTGTATTCAAATAACAATAAATCAGTTCAGTTAAATATCAAATTTATAAAATTGAATAGTAAAAGTTTTTGTAAGAATAAAAAAAGTATTTTTGGAAATCAAGTATTTTATTATAAAGTTGGGTAATATTTATAATAGAGTTGGTTTATTAGTAAAGGTTTTTGTATTCAAGTAATAATAAATTTGAAGAATTAAATATTAAATTTATAAATTGAGAATAGACTTGGTGTTAGTAAAAAAAATTGAAAGAATAGAAAAAGTTTTTTTGGAAATTAAGTATTTTATTATAAACTTGGTTGTTTTTTTTTATAATAGAGTTGGTTTATTAAAAAAAGTTTGTGTATTCAAGTAAAAAAAAATTGATGAATTAAATATTAAATTTACAAAATTGAGAATAGAGTTGGTGTTAGTGAAAGTTTTTGTAATAATAGAAAAATAGTTTTTTCGAAATCAATTATTTTATTATAAAGTAGATTATTTTTTATAATGACTTTGGTTGGTTAGTAAAGGTTTTTGTATTCTCTTTTGGTAGATAGGGTTTCTTTGATCATGAGCCCTATCTAATCAAGATGTCAATTGATTTCTCATCCTTTTGTTTCTTTTCTAATCAAGATGTCAATTG
>JASDQU010102229.1:17556-38855 GCA_032191745.1 Picea mariana
CGAGTTCACAGTGAATGCTACCACTACCGACTGAAGCACATGGTGGACCCTCAGGGGGTGCCAAATCCATAGCATCATCTCTATCTAAATGGATAATCAACTGCTCAAACATCCACTAAAAGGACCTCATCAACCCAACCACATCACCCACCGCTATTTTCTCTTGCCCGATAACATGTTTGTCTCCCTAGGGGTTAGACCCCTTAGGCGTGGAGGCTACTAGGAGCGTCTTGCCTCCTCCCCTACCACCTCATCGTTTTCCTTCATAGCATACTCTAACCATGATTACTTGCATGAATACAGGTCAACTTAATTAGAGAAAATTATAATCAAATATCAATCAACGAAACCCATAGTGATCCGAAGTCACGGGTCGAATTCGCTCTGATACCATATGTAATGTCCCAGTCGTTACGACTACAAGCGAAGAATTTTATTTTATTTTTTCTTGGGCAGGAAGGCAACGATGACAACAGTTAAACCACACAACCTAATGAGAGACACCATGCATGTAGATCACGCAACAAACAACAATGACTCAACACACTAGCACAACGACAACTAGGTGAAACATGCGAAAATCAAGAAAGATAGAAATGACTACCCACCCGACACAACCAAAACAACACCTATAAGCTAAGGGAAAACATCCACAACCCCAACACAATGACCTCGACGACCAGTAACTAGATACCTCTATGATGCGCAAATCGAACACATAAAGGCGTTACAAGCCAGGCACCAACAATAACTACAAAAAACAAAGAACACCCACAATTAGAAGCATAGACTCCGGCCAAGTTATCATTCGCCTCTATCCATTAGGGTGCGCAATCATCCCCTCATCAGGAATCATGTCATCACCAGGTGATAGGCACGTTAATAACCCTGGTGCAACATAATCTATCTGGACCAAGGACTCGAGAAAAATCCAATGTGCTAGGAGATGAAATAACTAATAATAAGACTACAAACACGTCTAGAAGCAACATGTTGACAAGACGTATATGACATCACTCAATTAAATTGTGCAAGGTATTAAACGACTTGCTAAAAACCATAAACCATAATTGTTAAGAATGATGTCTAAGTGCGAAGGAGTGAACTATTATCGTTTTACTATTGTCGCAAAGGTTATCATAAATGTAAACTATTATAACCAACAAATCATATTATCTCAACATTATATCTTGTCTAACAAATGATATCCTATTATTTTGATAAAAATCAACACATAAAAACTTTTATGTCATTTATTATTAATAAATGTTAATATTTTCCTTGTATAACAATCTGCCTCTATTTTCCTCAAGAACACATAACTTAAGGGATATGTTAGTTAATGTACCTATGTGAACACATTAGTTAAGGTAATTATATACTATATCTCTCCCTTTATATACTAACTTTATGCCACACATTATATATTATATATCTATGTCACCCATTAGCTTTAATATCTCATAAAATCACTATGCTACTAATAAAATAAATGTTGCGCTAGCCATTAATAAAATCATTTAGCTTGATCAATATATCGATTTAAACCATCAATATATCATTGTTTATTTTTACCATGGTTAACAAGTAGAAAAATGAATTTTAGCAAGCAGATAAACTATAAATCTCTGTCATGAAGGTTACTATATTGATTTACTATCTATTGACTATTTCTTGTAAGAAATTTCTATCCTAATTAAAAATCGTTATCATATATTTGCTATGTGGATTAACTGTCATACATAGTAAAAAAAAATTTATATCATAAAGTGTTCACTGACTATCAGGCATTAGATAAAAACGCAACCATACACACATCGTCTGTCAGGCATGCGTAGTCATGAATGATGAAGCATTAGCTAGCTTTAAAATATAATTGTTGTCTTTCAAGCATATGATGAGTGGTCTATAAAATTATGAAATTTCCATTATAATTTTGCTGACATGGATATGCTAAATTGACATCGTTGGAATAACATTAATGTTGTGTTAAATTGCCATAACAACAATGCTGAATAAAAATGTCACTATGATTAATAGCCATATAAATTTTCTCTGCAGTAAATTTAACATTGTAATAAAAATTGCCATAATACATTGTTGCAGTAAAATTTCACTTAATCATTCGCCAAACATATCACTTCTAGGAAAATAGTTGTGGTAAAGGCCACATAAATCACAGTTGGGAAGTTGTGTAAGGTGCCTGGAGTAGTGGTTAAAGGCGAGTAAGGGTCCAGAAACTTTGCAGAGATAAATTAATGGAAAATGCAGAGATTTAATAAAACACAGTGGTAAAAAAAAATGACGAGATCATTGACATAAAAAAAAGTAAACACGATCCCACACTTACATAGTAAATATGAAGGAATTCAATCTTAAATCCATTGTTGTTCGAGTGTAAAAATGCAGGCATTCAAGGTGTCCGAAGATTAATATCACAGTCACGGATAGGTAAATAAAAACATTGTGTGAATATTCAAATTGCAGTCACAATAGGTAAAAAGAAACGTGGTATGAAGATTCAAATCACAGTCATGAATAGCTAAATAAAAAAATTGTCTGAAGATTCAAATCACATTCATAAAAAATTCAATAGCATCCACTGCCTCTCAAAAACGTTGTCAATTCATTGCATCAAAGTCACTACAAGTAATCGCAGACAAATACCCAATCAAGCACTAGGATTCATCACAAAATAGGAGAGATTATACCAAACAAGGATGGGGTTTATCAATAAAATCGGAGGAGTTATACCAATCAAACACCGGTTAAAATGCCCAGAAATTGTAGAGATAAAGCATAGAGATAATCCAACAAAAGACACAAGGAATATCATCAACACAAGGATGCTGATTCTTAGAAACGTGGGGCCAAGCAAGGTATAGATAGCTAGAAAATTTATTTCACACTCATCATCCATGCACAAAAAAGGAGGGTGTTTGAATCTATAGGCCTTTAAACACCAAAGTGACGACCATCGATTTGAATCCTAGTCGACTTCTCAGGCACAGAATGATGACTAAAGGGATAAGGGAAAACACAATTTATTCGTAATAATCAGTAAAACAAAACATAGAAAAGTCATAGCAATCTGGGTTGGGTTCACCAAGGGAATCAATTCAAGCAACATCAAGCATGATACTTGGATGACCTTAAGTTCATTGATTATAAAATGCTGAGTAAAACACAATTCTTTACACCATAGGAGTACAGTAAAGAAAGCGCGGGAACAATATTAATCTACCATTCAAAATAAATGCAAGTGTATCTTAGCTAAATGTGACAGCTCCGAGTCATTGTCTTGCACGCGCTCCCTCGAGATCCTTCTTACCGACTAATGTAACCTCACCGGTACCTCCCAGCCAACTCTAGGGGTACTCTTCTTCCCCCTAATCTCCCCGAGCTGCAAAGGGGTCACACACACTATACCGAAGAACATTTAGCACCCATCTCACCTTGCAAGCTTGAGCTACCACTCGTTACCCAAGCTTGGTATCCCAACTCCCACAAGATAAGTGAGTCAAGACAAAGATTCAGTAGTGTAACATTATGCATAAAAGATGAGATCCATACTCCTCCTCCTCCATCCTTTTTATAGAGTTTTGAAGTGATTTTTTTCCCAATTTCTCACTTAATTTCTTTTTTATCAATTTAATCAGCAAAACGCCTCCCTCGTACACATGTCACCCATCCCCCTAGTTGCACCAGAATTTAAGTTCATTATTTATTTAATTATTCCTATTTCCCTCACCCACCAAAACAAATTCCTAAATATGCTCCTTGGTGTCCCAATATTCCCTTACACATTTTAAATGACTTATGCCTTTACTAAATTCCTAGTTGAGATCATAATTAGAAAGTTCTTAAAGACAATATTCCTTACTAAGTTAGACATTCAACTTTTTCCTTACTTTTCCCTTTTTCTTTATGTTTCCCCCTTTTTCCCTTAGTTTCATATTTCTTTTAAGTTTCCCTCTTTTCCCTTTTTAACTAAAACTCAAATTAGCAAGTGTAGAAAAACCACCTTTTACCCATTTTTCTTTTTAATTAATAAAATTTAATTAGCATATATGCAGATAAAAAAATAATTTCGCTTTTAAAATTTTAATACTCCAATATAATTTGATTTTAATAAATTAATTGAATTTCTTACCCACTTCATGTCACATGTTTAATTATGATTATTATGTTTGACCACAAGTGTCACTTAGAGCTAGATTTTAATTTCACTAGGTTGGGCGACATTTTTATTAGGGAAAAATGTTTTTAAATCTTACTTGTCACATCATTCATTCTGAGGCCTTATAGGTTTATTCACTTACTAACTAAAAAGGCGACGTGCCCTTTAGGATGCAGTAGGTGCTCCAAGTGTGCAACTCGCCTCTTTTCGTTTTCCTTGCGTAACATGCCCTTCAGGACACACTATGTGCTCCACAGGTGCCACTCGCCTCTTTCCATTTTCCTCACACGACGTGCCCTTCAAGACACACTACGTGCTCCAAGGGTGCCACTCACCTCTTTCCATTTTCCTTGTGTGACGTTCCCTTGAGGACGCACTACGTGCTCCAAGGGTACCACTAGCCTCTTGACTGTCTTGGTAGACATCAAAAACCCCTGGAGTCAATACTCCACTAGGTGATATTGTAGGAGACTAAGGGCCTCTAAGGAATAAGGCCCCTTCCTTATTGCACGCCCCTTAGAATCATCGTGCGTGACTATCACGGTCTTCCCTCATGACATCGTGGGTCTTCTCGAACTAGGTAATCGTTAACCTACAGTTAGAGCCAAAGCGAGAGTGCTAGTAGGCTGTGGCAGGGATGCTATCCACAACTCTCGCTCAAGGTCTCTGGTTTTCATGCATGACCCCTTTGCTCCACATGTGAGTCTATTCGACAAGATATCATCAACCTACATCATCAACGAATCATGTCAGAAAAATAATCAATCCTCATAACATCTAATCACATGTACATATGTCACATCAATAATAATAAACCCAATAATCCACTATGTGACTCGATACAGATTCCAAGGGGTTTCAATCGATGCCTCTACATCCTTGAGGTCCAAAGTCCTCCACACTCAGGACAGCCCAATCAATACCACCTGTTTATGTCAATACAAAAAAATAACATAACACCATATCCATAATGCCTCATAATCATAATCAACGACCAATAGTATAATAATCTGGGTCACTTGTAAGCAAGTGTCCTCAAATAACAAGTTTGTCTAGTGTGCACAAGAGCGGGATGTTACAAATCAATACATTAATTATTAATTTATTAATTCATTAATTTATTAATTAATTAATACATTAATAAAGTTGTAATACATTAACCTTAATGATGTTAGTAATACATTATTAAACTATTAATAGATTAATTGAGAATGAACTTGGGTGACTAAGGTTAACAATGACCATGGTTGAATATGGTTGAGTGGGGTTTAATGTGGTTTAATTTTTCTCTTGTGGAGAGATATATACCTTGATCAGGACTATACTTGCATTGGTCACAATAATGAAATGGAAGGTGCATCAGATTGATGTGAAGAAAACCTTCTTGAATCTAAAATAAAAGAGGAAGTATATGTGGAGCAGCCATAAGGGTTGAAGGTAGATGACACATAGATGCATGTGTCCGTATTAAAGAAGACTTTATATGGATTAAAGAAGACACCCGGAGCATGGTATGACATGATCGACATTTTTTTGACGATATTAGGATTTACAAAGTTGAGTGCAAATCCTAATATTTTCTTTAGGGTTATGGATGATAGTCCGATAATAATACTATCGTATGTGGATGACATGTTTCTAACATGTGTGGAAAAGTTCATCTCAAAGTGTAAGAGAAAACTTCCTGCTAAGTTTGAGATGAAATATCTCACGATGATGCATTAATTTTTGGGTCTCGTGGTATGACAGAGATAGGATGAGATATTTATGAATCAAGGGAAGTATACAATGGAAATCCTAAAGACATTCGAGATGTTGGATTGCAAGGAAATTTCTAAACTTATGGTATCAAACCTGAAGTTTCTCTGGGATACGACTTCAGAGACTGTGGATGTTACTTTATACAAGCAGAAGGTGGGTTCATTGATATACTTGACAAACATGAGACCAGACATATGTTTTTTTATTAACACCCTAAGTTAGTATATGGAGAAGAAAGGGTAAGTTAATTTGCTTGCAAAAAAACATGTGATAAGGTACCTGTAATGTACCTCAAAAACTGACACACAAAAAAAAAATTGTTTGTACAATTATCCTTGCATAGTTTCAAGATTCAAGCAATTAAGTATTATGTTATAAAGCTTGAGTCTGAAAGTTTATTAGATACCTTACTGTCATTGATTGTATTTACTATGCCACTTAAAACTTCCTACCTGACGATACAATAAGTGTATACTCCTCCCTTCAATGTTATTTAAAGTCTTCTAAAAATTACCAATATTTTCTTATTTGATGATGCCCATAACACCAACACAGATTTAACTATACAAACGACTTGTAAACATTCTTGTTACTTCCATACCTCTGATCGGGAGGAATATTCTCCAATGAACACACAACAACTCCCGAAATCATGAAAAGTGACTAGCATGTCGGGATTTCAGAGTTTGGGATTTCGCGAGTACAACAACCAACATCAACGCACAACAATTCCTGAAATCGTAAAAGGTTACCATCATTTAGGGATTTCGCGAATACAACAGCTAACTTAAACACACAACAACTCTGAAAATCATGAAAAGTGGCCATCACTTCAGGATTTCGGAGTTCGGGATTTCGCGAGTACAACAACCATCATCAACACACAACAGTTCCCGAAATCATGAAAGGTGACCAACATTTCAGGATTTCAGAGTTCGATATTTCGCAAATACAACAGCTAACATAAACACACAACAACTCCTGAAATCGCGAAAAGTGACCATCACTTTGGGATTTCATGAGTACAGAAGCCAAACATCAACAGATACAAACCTTCGAAATGCGAAACAAAGGGAAGGTTGGACTAGTGCTTCGGGGTTTCAGGGTTCGAAACTTCGTGAGTTCAAGTGCCCAAACAACAACATATGCGAACTTTCGAAATGAGAAAACGGAAAGCTGAGACCTGCATTTCGGGGTTTCAGGGTTTGAGACTTCATGAGTTCTAGTGCCCAAACCTCAACATAAACAAACTTCTGAAATGTGATCAAACACAAACAATTCCCGAAATTGCAAAAAGGAATGGGAAACTAACATTTTGGGATTTTGAGATTCGGGGTTTCAGGTTTTCAAATACTGAACAACAATACACAACAACTCCCAAATTTCGAAAGGTGAAAGGATGTGGGACCAACACTTCAGGATTTTGGGATTTGGGGTTTCGGGGTTTCAAATACCAAACAACAATACAGAACAACTCCCAAATTTTGAAAGGTGAAAGGAGGTGGGACCACCACTTCGGGATTTCAAGATTCAGGGTTTGAGGGTTTCAAATACCAAACAAAAATACACAACAGCTCCTGAATTCTGAAAGGTGAAAGGATGTGGGACCACCACTTCGGGATTTCAGGGTTTGGAAGAGCAAGGGAACTTCACATAAATGTCACTAGCAAGTCCTGAATGTCGAAATTCAAATTAATTTCATAATTATGAGATTTTTTCCTTGTACTGGTGTTCTTACTTTCATTCTGTGAAAACAATAGTTGTAGAAGGATTCAATATCCGTTTACCTAACGAAATTCCGAAATCTAAACTTATGAGTTTATATGCATATAATCTACAAAAAGGTACAATAGGACAATAGTTTTTCTATAAAAAGTAATTTCTATTATAATCACCTAGAGTCTCCTTTAATCAGTGTGTTAGACACCAACAATACTAGATCTGTGCATCATAAATGAAATTTCACTTCCATAAGAGTTTGGTGATTAAATACGAGTGTTCTATGGGCTCTATATTTGGTTTTCTATGTCTTCGACTACCGAAAGGATTTTCCCTACTGAATTTAATCTCCCCATTTTCTTTTTTATGTATATAACATAATTATAGGTGTTTCCATCTAGCATTTTCTTACAGGAGGGTCAATTCTAGGGTTGGGATGCCTATTTTTGAACCTTGCGACAACAGACGGATTATATCCATGAAAATATGTTTATCTTCCACAACAATTATACATATTTCAATAGTTAGATGTGAACATTCCAGCAGACGTATTACGAATATCTATATAAATACATATTTCATTCACATCTATTCCTCATGATGAACATAAAATGGGGATCGTTATAGTTTCGTTTTAATCAAGTACAATGCATCAGAAAAATTCATTCAGACAAAGAATGGAAGTTATTCCAGTTTGGATTTAATATGACATCGATAAAAACATTCGAACAAAAAATGGAAATCATTACAGTTCCGATCTAATGAGATATGATGTCTTAGATATCAAATCATTCAAACAGAGAATGGAAACTATTCCAGTTCGGATTTAATAGATACATGACATCGAATAAAACATAGCCATTCATAATAGAGAGGGGTACATCAACATATCTAAATCAAATCCGTAGGACAACAAAGGGAACAACCATGTTCCTCCCAACCGTAGAACCGGGTAGCCAAAATCACTTGTCCTATTCACCCCCTAGCCTGACCATGAATCCATGAGGGCAAACTTGGAAACTCCTCTTCCGCAATGTCCTTCAATTCCAGCAGTTATCCTCTTGCTTCACACTTACTCAACAATTTTCATAACAGCAAGACAATTCTGTTTCAGCAGGCTCCTCTTGCCTCACACTCAGTCCGCAGTGTTCATAACAGCAAGAGAGCTCAAAAATCTTTTCCCATCATACTTGGCAGTGTCCTGCCTCCTCACATATGCTATTTATCAATTTTGCCTAGGTCTTTTTCCCTCCTTTGTGGATTTTCGCAACTTTCTTAATCCTTGATTTTCCACTTGTAATAATCAGCCCAGTGGTAGTTCCAACTTGTTCCCCACTCATGGAGTCATGGTCAACTGATTTTTTAACATTGTTGTTCCATTTGTCCTCCTGCGGTTAATATAAATATTCTGTTTGTATACAAGTGTCATAGTCAACTAGTTAGTTGAGTCAGATCAGATATCTGCCCAATAGTCACAATAATTAATTACAATTATTAATTTCAAAATTTGGAATTGCCATAAATGGCAAAAAATTTCCAGATTCAAATTTGCCAAAAACGGAAATAATTTTCCAGCCTATTTCAAATATAAAAATATTATTTTTATTTTTATTTTTGGTGGATGTCACATCCTTTCCCCCTTTAGTAAAACATTGTCCTTAGTGTTTGTTCCTTTCCTGGTTCCTTTACTGGAACAGGATTGGATGAGATCTATGCAAATCTGCTTCCAATTCCCAAGTGGCCTCCTCACGACTAAAGTGCTTCCATTGCACCTTTACCTGAGTGACGACTCTATTTCGAAGTGTTATTTCTCTTTGGTCCAGAATGCACAAGGGTTCCACCTAGAACTCACCTTCGGGTTCCATATGCACCAAGTTCCAATTAATCATATGAGTGGGGTCATGAATATACTTTTTCAACAAAGAAACATGAAATACATTATGAATTCTTAGATTAGCTAGGAGTGAAAGTTGATATGCTACAGGTCCAATTCGAGCTAGTATCTCAAAGGGCCCACAAAACTTGGGTGCCATCTTAGCATAGTTCCTCAACTTCAGCAAGCTTTTTCGAGCTTTGACCTTCAAATAAACATGGTCTCCCACTTGAAATTCCAAGTGTCTTCTTTTCTGAGCTGCATAGCTCTTCTGTCTGTCTTGTGCCTCTTTCAAGTTCTATCGTACCTTCCTTACCATGTTCTCAATTTCTTGGAGCATCTCTGGTCCAACCATGAGTCTATCTACCAGGTTATCCCAAGTAATTGAAGTTTTACACTTCTGGTCATACAGTATTTTGATAGCGCTCAACTTAGCCGAAGTTTGGTACCCATTGTTATATGCAAATTCTACCAAGTGTAGGTAGTCTTCCCACTTGTTTGGCTTTGTCCTTACATACATGTGGAGCATATCCTTTATCATTTGGTTTTTCCTTTCAGTATGTCCATATGTTTGTGGATGATAACTCATACTGAAATTCAAATTAGTATTTAGCCCTGCAAACAATTCCTTCCAAAAAGCGGATGTGAATTTTACATCTCTATCTGAAATCACCATTTTAGGAATACCATGCAGTCTAAAAATTTCCTTCATGAATATTTCAACAATATTAATAGCTTTAAAAGTAGACTTTACAGGAATAAAGTGTGTGGACTTACTGAGTTTATCGATTACCACCATGATTGAATCATTTTGTTTTTGAGTTTTAGGCAAACCTGTTATAAAGTCTAGTGATATGGTGTCCCATTTCCATTCTAGTATTGGTAATGGTTGTAATAGGCCAGCTGGATGTTGGTGTTTGGTCTTAACCTCCTGACAATATTGCACCTAGCCAAGTACTCTACTACTTCTCCCTTCATATTAGGCCAGTCAAATAGTTTTCTTAGTGTTGTTATTGTTTTTTGGTAACCTAGATGGATAGAGTATGGTTTCTTATGCACTTCGTCTAAAATAGTTAATTTTAGCTCTGCTAAATTTGGTATGTAAAGTCTATTTTTAAATCTCAATAGTCCCTTCTTGTCGATACTTATATTTGGTTCATCTGAGTTTGCGATCTACTATTTTGAAATTTTTCCATTATCTTAGTGTAATTTCCATCGTTGATACATGTTGTCCTTATTCTTTGTTCCATATCACTTTCTACCTTGCTGATGTTTACCTCAAATAACCCATGGATTCTGCGGCTTAAAGCATCTGCTACTTTATTTTCCTTACCCTTGATATGTCTGACCTCGAAGTCAAATTCGCTCAGGAGGACTAGCCTCCTTTCTTGTCTTGCATTAAGGTCTGGTTGGTTAAACAAATATTTCACCCCGCTATTATCCGTCAATAGTAAGAATTTTCTTCCCATTATATAGTGTCACCACATTTTTAAGGCATGTATTACTGCTGCCAATTCTAAGTCATGAGTGACGCAATCTCGCTCATGTTCCTTTAATTTCTGAGACTCGTAACAAATCACGTGCCCTTCCTGAGTTAGAACACCACCTAGTCCCTCTTTACTTGCATCAACACATACTGTGAAGTCTTTATCTGGGTCTGCTACCTTCAAGATGGGCGCCAATGTCAATAATTCTTTTAGCTTATTAAAATTGTCTTGACACTTTTGTGACTAGTTCAACTTGGTCCCTTTCTTTTGTAACGACGTGATAGGGTATGCTATCTTGGATAACCCTTCTATAAATCTGCGATAATATCCAATGATTCCCATGAATGACGAGATATCTGCCACATCCTTAGGCACTAGATATCTTCCACATCCTTAGGCACTGGCCATTCTATAATGGCTTTTATCTTTTTTGGGTCTACAACAATACCTTTGGAGGAAATGACATGTCCTAAATATTGTATTTCATTTTGATAAAAATCACATTTGTCGAATTTTGTGTATAGTTTGTGCTTCCTTAGTGTTTGCAGAACTATTCGTAAGTATTCATCATGTTCCTCCTCCATTTTAGAATAGACCAAAATATCGTCGATAAATACTACAATGAACTTGTCTAAGTACTGGTTGAGAATGTTGTTCATCAAGAACATAAATATGGTTGGTGCATTAGTGAGTCTGAAAGGTATGACTACAAACTCGTAGTGTCTGTATCTTGTACGAAAAGTTGTTTTGTTTATGTCCTGGTCCTTTATCCTAACTTGATGATAACCAGATCATAAATCCAGTTTTGATAAGATCTTGGCCCCCCCAACTTGATCGAACAGATCATTTATCCTGGGTAAGGGGTATTTGATCTTAATGGTTACTTTTTTCAATTGTCTATAATCAATGCATTGTCTTAGAGTACCATCTTTCTTTTTCAAAAAGAGGACTAGTGCTCCCCATGGTGAGACACTTGTTCTGATATACTCTTTGTCCAACAATGCCTATAATTGTATTTTTAATTCTGTCAGTTCTGGTAGACTCATTCGGTAGGGTGCTTTTGAGATAGGGGATAATCTGGGTAGTAAGTCTATGGAGAAATCTATTTCTCTCCTAGGAGGTAATTCTGGTATCTCATCAACAAACATGTCTCTGAATTCACATAGGACAACAAAGTCTTCTAACTTGGGATTATCTTCTTTTTCTAATAGATTCGTCACTTGGATGGCGTAAACTTGACATCCCTTTCTAATACATTTCTTGAGTTGCATCGCTGAAACTTGTCTAACTGAAACAAGTTTTGGTATGCCTTGGGTTGTTCTAACAGTGCCAAAATTATCTTTATAGCTATGTATATTTGTATAAGAATCTAGTATTGCTTTGTGTTGTTCCAACCAATCCATCCCAATATTCATATAATAAGACCCTAGTGGTAGGATGTTTAGATTTGTCCTTATCTTTTGACCATCTAAGTTGAACTCAAGGTCAGAAATAAAGTTAACTACCTTTCTTTTAGCACCTTTTGCTAGTTGTACAAGCCAAGATTTTTTGTTCTTTTGTTTCTTAAGTTTATTTGACTCTACTACATCGGGAGTAATATAACTTAATGTAGCTCCATGGTCAATTAAAACAGAAATTTGAGTGTCATGGATTTTACCTTCGATTTCTACTACCGAGGACTGGTGATCAGCTTGTCAACCATCTATGGCTACATTTATCCGATGTAGACTTCTGCCCATGTCACCCACTATCGAGGCTTCATACAAATTGTGAACAAAAATTTTGTTTGCTGCAATTAAATGTGGACAGTTCCTCCTTAGATGAGGCTCTCCACACTCCCAAAACTTTAATGGCTTGCGGGCGTTGTCCCCAAACTTCTTCATTCCCAGGTTTACCAGTTTACCACGACCTTGCGTATTCGGATGATTGGAGTGAAAATCCTTCCTTGGGAAACTTTTTGTTTCATTTCGATAAGGAGTTGGATGCTATCCCTTCTTCCGCTGGTTTATCCCATCATGCTTCTTATCCTTCCAGGTCTTGGGAAATTCTACCCATTGTTTATACTGGTCATAACACATTCATGCTTTCCTGAATGCCTCACTCAAGGATTTGGGGTTGTCAAATTCAATTCTATCCCTGTAGGACTATGATAAACAACTTAAGAATCACTGGATTTTTTCCTTATCCTCCCGGATGTATGGTACGAACCTTAGTAGTTCCAAAAATTTATTTATAAGTTCCTCCATCGTCATTTTTCCGAGTTGTAACTCATAGAAAGGTATTGTTTCTTAAAATACTTCTTAAAGTCGGACCATTCCAACTGTTTCTCCTTTAGGCCCTTGACCAATTTCAGGTCCTGCCACTAAATGCTAGCCTTCCCCTTTAGATTGTAGATGGCCATCCTAACCTTCATGTTGCTGGAATAGTTGTAGATTTCGAAGTATTTTTTGATGTCCAACAACCATGCCTCGGCTTCTTCTCCTGTCCTGGATTCTCCATCAAAAGTGGTTGGTTTAATCTTTTTAAATTCTCCTTCAAGGTGGTTTGTCTTTTTTCTTTTTCTGTCTGGTATGGTTTTGTCTTCAGCTAAAGGTGTCCCTTAAGATGAACTATCTCCTTTTTCTATTTTCGCACCAGAATTCTTGGAGGCCCTTTTTTTGACCTCCTCCTCATGATTAACATCTTTTGGTATTTTCTTAGTTACTATACTACGCAACATGATTTCATTTATCTCTTGTTCTTCCTACTATGCCTTCTTCAATTTTTCATTGTCGGCCTTGAAAACCTATAGTTCAACAATAAGGTTCCTCATTGTTTCCAACACCTCCATGGGTGAACTTCCATCAAAGTTTTGTCTCGTATCTCCAGGAGTTCCTTGCTGTAGATTCCCTTCCATCCTGATTTTGGGACCTTCTTGAGTTGCCATTATTCAACATAAAACAAAAAAGATTTCTGTTTGTAATCCACAAGATTTATTAGTTTTTTCATAAATCAGAATATATACTGAGAAATTAATGTGGCCCTATTCAGGCCCAATGTTGTAACTTTTTCTCTGATACCATATGTAGTGTACCTCAAAAACTGACACAAAAAAAAAATTGTTTGTACAATTATCCTTGCATAGTTTCGAGATTCAAGCAATTAAGTCTTCTGTTATAAAGCTTGAGTCTGAAAGTTTGTTAGAGACCTTACTATCATTGATTGTCTTTACTATTCCTCTTAAAACATCCTACCCAATGATACAATAAGTGTATACTCCTCCCTTCAATGTTATTTAAAGTCTTGTAAAAATTACCAATATTTTCTTATTTGATGATGCCTATAACACCAGCATAGATTTAACTATACGAGCGACTTGTAAACATGTATGTTACTTCCATACCTCTGATTGGGAGGAATATTCTCCAATAAACACACAACAACTCTCGAAATCGCGAAAAATGACCTGCATGTCGGGATTTCAGAGTTCGGGATTTCGCAAGTAAAATAGCCAACATCAACGCACAACATTCCTGAAATCGTGAAAGGTGACCAGCATTTCGGGATTTCAAATATCAGGATTTCACGAATACAACAGCTAACATAAACATACAACAACTCCCAAAATCGCGAAAAGTGGTCGTCACTTCGAGATTTCGGAGTTCAGGATTTCGCGAGTACAATAGCCAACATCAACGCACACCAATTCCCGAAATTGCGAAAGGTGACCAGCATTTCAAGATTTCGGAGTTTAGGATTTCACGAATACAACAACTAAGATAAACACACAACAACTTCCAAAATCACGAAAAGTGACCATCACTTCAGGATTTCAGAGTTCGGGACTTCGTGAGTACAGAAGCCAAACATCAATAGATACAAACCTCCAAAATGGGAAACAAAGGGAAGGTTGGACTAGCGCTTCAGGGTCTTAGGGTTCGAAACTTCATGAGTTCAAGTGCCCAAACAACAACAAATGCAAACTTTCGAAATGCGAAAACGGAAAGGTAAGACCCGCATTCGAGGTTTCAGGGTTCAAGACTTCTTCAGTTCCAGTGCCAAAACCTCAACATAAACAAACTTCTGAAATGTGATCAAACATAAAAAATTCCTAAAATTGCGAAAAGGAATGGGGAACTAACATTTCAGGATTTCGGAATTCGGGGTTTCGGGTTTTCAAATACCGAACAACAATACACAACAACTCCCAAATTCTGAAAGGTGAAGGGATGTGGGACCAACACTTCAGGATATCAGGATTCAGGGTTTTGGGGTTTCAAATACCAAACAACAATACACAACCACTCCCAAATTCCAAAAGTTTAAAGGAGGTGGGACCACCACTTCGAGATTTCGAGATTCAGGGTTTCAGGGTTTCAAATACTCAACAACAATACACAACAACTCCTGAATTCTAAAAGGTGAAAGGATGTGGGACCACCACTTCGATATTTTCGGGTTTGGAAGAGCAAGGGAACTTCGCATAAATGTAACTAGCAAGTCTCAAATGTCGAAATTCACATTAATTTCATAATTCTAAGATTGCTGCCTCGTACTGGTGTTCTTACTTTCATTCTGTGAAAATAATAGGTGTAGAAGGATTCAATATCCGTTTACCTAATGGAATTCCGAAATCTAAGCTTATGAGTTTAATACGCATATAATCTACAAAAAGGTACAATAGGAGAAAAATTTTTCTATAAAAATTAATTTTTATTATAATCACTTAGAGTCTCCTTTAATCAGTGTATTAGACACCAACAGTACTGGATCTGTGCATCAAAAATGAAATTTCACTTCCATAAGAGTTTGGTGATTAAATATATGTGTTCCGTGGGATCTATATTTGGCTTTCTGGGTCTTTGACTATAGAAAGGATTTTCCCTACTAACATTAATCTCCCCTTTTTATTTTTTATGTATAGAACATAATTATAGGTGTTTCCATCTAGCATTTTCTTACAGGAGGGACAATTCTAGTTTTGGGATGTCTATTTTCGAACATTGTGACAACAGATGGATTATATCAAAGAAAATATTTTTATCTTCCACAACAATTATACATATTTCAATACTCAGATGTGAACATTCCAACAGACGTATTAGGAATATCTATATAAATACATATTTCATTCACATCTATTCCTCATGACGAACAGAAAATGGGGATCGTTACAGTTTCATTTTAATCAAGTACAATGCATCAAAAAAATTCATTCAGACAAAGAATGGAAGTTATTCCAATTCTGATTTAATATGACATCGTTAAGAACATTCGAATAGAAAATGGACATCGTTACAGTTCCTATATAATGAAATATGATTCCTCAGATATCAAATCATTCAAATAGAGAATGGAAACTATTCCAGTTTGGATTTAATAGATGCATGACATCGAATAAAACATATCCATTCATAATAGAGAGGGGTAGATCAACATATCTGAATCAAATCCGTGGGACGACAAAGGGAACAACCACATTCCTCCCAACGATAGAACCGGGCAGCCAAAATATCTTGCCCGATTCACCCCCTAGCCTAACCATGAATCCATGAGGGTGAAATTAGAAACTCCTCCTTAGCAATGTCCTTCAATTCCAACAGTTATCCTCTTGTCTGACACTTACTCAACAGTATTCATAACAGCAAGACGATTCTGTTTCAGCAGGCTCCTCTTGCCTCACACTCAATCCGCAGTGTTCATAACAACAAGAGAGCTAAAAAATCTTTTCCCAGCAAACTTGGTAGTGTCTTGCCTCCTCACATATGCTATTTATCAATTTTTCCCAGGTCTTTTTCCCTCCTTTGGGGATTTTCGAAGCTTTCTTAATCCCTGATTTTTACGGGCTTCCAGTGGCCAAATCTCTGATTTTCCACTTATAATAATCAACCTAGAGGTAGTTCCAACTTGTTCCCCACTCATGGAGTCATGGTCAACTGATTTTTTAACATGGTTGTTCCATTTGTCCTCCTGCAGTTAATATAAATATTATGTTTTTATACAAGTGTCATAGTCAACTAGTTAGTTGAGTCAGATAAGATCTCTACCCAACAGTCACAATAATTAATTACAATTATTAATTTCAAAATTCAGAATTGCCATAAATGGCAAAAAAAATTCGAGATTCGAATTTGCCAAAAATGGAAATAAATTTCCATCCTATTTCAAAAATAAAAATAATTTTTTTATTTTATTTTTTGGGGGATGTCACAGTAACTTAAGGGTACATTGGATTATAGCCTTAGGTATGTTATAGATCATGAGTTCAGGTTATATGAATATTCAGATTCAAATTGGGCTGACATTATTCCTGATCTAAAGAGTACTTCGACATATTGCTTTAGTATAGGCTCCAGTATGGTTTTGTGGAGCAACAAAAAGCAGTCCTTTGTAGCACTCAGTACGGTTGAGGTTGAATATGTGGCATCATGTGCATCATGTAGAGAATAAGTGTGGCTTTGGAAGCAGCTATCTGAGTTATTTGGTCTCAAACTAGAGGCGACCTACATTTGGTGTGACAACTAGAGTTGCATGAAGTTGTCATAGAATCCAGTGTTCCATGATAGGTCGAAGCATATTGAGATCAAATATCACTATATCAAAGATATGGTGCAGAGGGGAGAAATGAGGCTACAGTACATGACTGTTGAGGATAAGGTTGCAGACATATTGACCAAGCCATTGCCAAGGATGAAGTTTGATCCCTTCAGGGACAAGCTTGGCATGGTCCCTTTTCAGAGGGAGTGACAAGGCATAGATGCATTGCGGGGTAGTGAATTTCCTAGCGACATATTGTATCTATTTGAGAGCTATCCATAAGCCTTGGATTCATTGGCTATGAAATCATAGGGGTATACATGATGAGGTACAAATGCATTGCGGGGTAGTGGATGTCATGGTGACAGGTCAAAGATATTTGAGAGATACCCACATGCCTTAGATGCATTGGCTGTGAAGTCATGTTGTACTATGGATATCCGATGATGTATAGATTCATATGTTCAATAATCAACAGTCATGAGATTGTGTGGAAATAAAGAATAACTTCCTAGTTAAAAGGGAGTGTTGATATTTTGATGTAACTACAGAAGAAATTATTTTTTATTTTCATTGCTCAAAGCTTGAGAAAGTTATTGTAATCTTATTGCATAAATAGGCTCAAAAGAAATTATTATTTTATTTTTATCCTTATTGTAAAAGTCAAACCATCCCCTCTTAGGCTTGCTTCTTTTTGAGAGCCATGTTATGTCTATAAATAAAGTGTTAGTTACTCTCATTTATATACACACACAACTCGCCTTCTCTTGTGTATTTGGAGCATAACAAATGAGGTCTAGTATAGGAGGTCTTGGTTTCTTGGTATTTGCTATCTTGGTCTTGGTCTATTTGTGGAGAGCTATAACGTGACATTGTACTGGTTGAAGGAACCTATACTGAAGAATTGTTTGTTGGGTTTTGTTCCCCACGAGGGTTTCCTAGGATATATCTTGTATTTTATAATTGTGTATCTTTTAGTTAGCCTATTACATGCAATTGTTAATGAATGTTAAAGAAGATAACTGTAACTTATAAAATTATAACAATTAATATATTGAAATTATTTATTCATTGACTAATTAATACATTAATATAAATGGTTAATATATTATTAATAATCAATAATTAATACATTATAAATGTATAAAAGTGGTTGATATACGTTAATTGATTAATTAATTGATGTATTAATACATTGATATACGCTAATCATTGATTAATACATTATATGCCAATACATTGATATGCATTGATATCAATGTATATACATTGATATACCTTGATCATTAATTGATACACTATAAATGTATTAATATTATTACATTAATAATTAATGTATTACATTAATTTATCGATTGATTAATTAATTAATTAAAACATTAATAAAGTAATACATTAATAACACATTAATAAACTCGTAATACATTGACCTTAATGGTGTTAGTAATACATTTTTAAAGTATTAATAGATTAATAGATTAATTAACAATGACCTTAGTTGACTACGATTGACAATGACTATGGTTGACTATGGTTGAGCAAGATTTAATATGGTTGACCATGCCCATGGATGACCTTCGTTGACCATGTGGATATGATCATGGTGGGAAATGTTGATTATGTTTAACAAAATTTTACTATGGCACTATTGCATTGCAATGTTGATCATGTTTTGTTCGTCACATTGAGACATCAGTTTATTTTTTTTTCATATTGTGACATCAACTTTTTTTCATCACATGACATTGTAAGTTTATGTTCATCGAATTACGATGAAGGTTTTTGTTTGTCACATTATAACATTGGACTAGGCATGCAACAATTCAATAGAGGGTTATGTTTGTCACACTGTGACATCGAAAAATGTTAGTTTCATTGGAATGTTGGTCTATGAATCTCACATTTCCACATTGGGTTGTGTAAATCACATTATGACAATGGGTTTTGTTCATCCCATTGTGATGTTTGGAAATTTCTTTCACAATGTGACATCACGATATGTGCATCACATTGCAATGTGAGGATATGTTTGTCACATTGCGATGAGAGGGAAACATTCATCACATAGCGATATTCATTTATGTTCATCACATCACGATAATAGGGCTATGTTTGTTAGATTGTGATGACAGGGCTATGTTATTCACATTGTGATTAACATATATGTTCATCACATTGTGATGACACATAAATGTTTGTCACATTGCGATGTCAGTTTTTGTTCATCACATTGTAACAACAAAGCTATGCTTGTCAGATTCCAATGATATGGCTATGTTCATCACATTGTGATTGACGTATATTTTTGTCTTGTTGTGACCTCTGTATATGTTTGTCACATTGTGATGTTACTATGCTTGGTAGATTGCAATGTTTCTATGTTCGACACATTGTGACATCAGGATATGTGCGTCACATAGAAACATGAGGAAATGTTCGTCACATTGGGATGAGAATTCAATGTTTTACTCATTGCAACATCGGTTTATGTTTGTCACATTGCGACATTACTATCCACATTAGGAAAACATGCCTATGTTCGTCACATTATAATGTCAATTTATATTTGTCATATTACAATGAGAATTCAATGTGTGAAACATTGCAACGTCTATTTATGTTTGTCACATTGTGACGTTACTATCCACATTGGGACAACATGCCTATCTTCATCACATTCCAATGTAAATTTATGTTCATCACATTGCGATGTTACTATATTCAACAAATTGCAATGTTACTATGTTTTTCAGATTGTAATGTTACTATGATCATCATTCTGTGGCATTACTATGTTCGGCACATTGCAAAATTACCATGTCCATCATGTTGTAATGTTCAGTTTTGTTTGACACATTATGAAAATGATTTTTTCGTGAAGTTTTTAAAAGAAAATATAAGTGCTTCCATTGCGAAAATATAGGAACTTTGAAATGATGTGATATATTACATAAAAAGAAACTTACATCATATGTGCTCTAAGGACATCGATATCATATGATCTTGAACTGTAAAATATACCCCTTCCAAATAAGCATATATAAATTTAGAGTTAGGATTTTGGTGTTGCAAATTGTGATTGTGAGGGAAAAACAAAGGAAGGTATTAAAATAAAATATCATTTGTAGTAGTAAAATATTTAACTGAAATCCATTTATGCCTAACTATGATCCATTTTATGGTATTCTTTTATGTTTTATGCCTAACTATGATCTTCAATCCTTTATGTGTTAGAAGTAATAGATTATTTCATAAAGATTTATTTTTATATATTATTTTATTTTTCTATTTTATAATGAAATAAATTTTTTATCAAATTAATTTTTATAATAGTATATTTTATAAAGATATAAAATATATTTATATCTAAATTTAAAATATCTTAATGTCAATCAAAATATAAAATGTTGTCTTTCTTTTGATATATTGTTATCATATATTTGGTTTAAAATACAAAATATTTTCTTTGTTCTTATATAATATATTGTTATTATACAATTGATTTACATTAACAATTTCACTTTTAAAAAAATAAATAAAATAATTATTTCATAATGTTAAATTTTTATTTATTTGATGTTGTTTTTTATTATTATTGTTTGAATGTATTCAATTACTTTTTTTTCTTCTATGTGTTATCATATTGAGGACTATTTACTTGAACCTTTCTTTGACTCGCAAACCGTAGCATGGTTAGTTTTAAGGTTTAAGAGTGACCGTGACTAGTAATTAAATATAATGAGTAAGGTTTAAGAGTGACCCT
>JASDQU010102229.1:73107-106560 GCA_032191745.1 Picea mariana
TAAGGGAAAACTTAGTTATTAAAATTTACTTATCAAATCATTCATTTTAAGGCTGACCAAGTCCCAAGGAGGCATAGTTTTCTAGGCACTAGGCTTATTTATTTACTAGTCAAAACCGTGATGTTCCCTTCAGGACGCACTACTTGCTCCAAGGGTGCCACTCACCTCTTTTCGTTTTCTGTGCACGATGTGCCCTTTAAGACGTGCTACGTGCTCCAAGGGTAACACTCACCTCTTTCTGTTTTCTTTGCATGGCGTTCCCTTTAAGAGACACTACATGTTCCAAGGGTGCCACTCACCTCTTGACTAAATTTGGTAGACGTCAAACTCCTGGAGTCAATACTCCACCAGGTGATCTTGTGGGAGACTAAGGGCCTCTAAGGAATAAGGAACCTACCTTATTGCGAACCCTTTAGAATCATCATGAGCGACTGTCACAGTTTTTCCTCACGACATCGTGGGTCTTATCGAACTAGGTAATAGTTAACCTACAATTCGAGCCATGAAGGGATTGCTAGTAGGCTGCGACAAGGCTGCAACAAGGCTGCGACCACACCCCTCCCTCAATGTCTTTGGTTATCGTGCATGACCACTCTACTCCAAATGTGAGTCTGGTTGGAAAATTATTGCCATCCTGCATCCATCAACGAATCATGTCAGCAATAATAATCAATCATCATAACATCGAACCATATGTACATATGTCACATCAAAAACATGAAAACCCTAACCGTCCACTCCCTGACTCGATCCAGAGTCCAAGGGGTTTCATCGATGCCTTGACATCCTCAATGTCCAGTGTCCTACACACTCAGGAGACTCGAGTCAATAGCACCTGTCTATGTAAATACAACAAAATAAAATATCATCTAATCCATAATATATCATAATCATAATCAAAACAACCAATAATATAATAACCCAGAAAAATTATTACTTAGAAATATTTAAAAAAAAATATATTTTTATTCTAGAGACAATAATCTTAGGTTAGTATCGAGTTATTTTGACAGTAATATCTTAAACCAACTATGATTGTAAATATTAGAACTAATTATTTTAAAAATATAGATAAATATATCTTAACCACAAAGATTTGTTGGGACAAACTGAGGAGAGAATCGAGCTCCTTCTAGCCTTAGACCATATCATCCAAATATTACTTTCTCTTGTCACCCCTAAGCCTAATTCTTTATTCCATAGGAAACTGAAAAATGTCAATAACCTTCTCTAGGTAAATTCCCAAACTTGATTCTTTCTCAGAACCATCAAGTTCCCATTCCTACAAAAGTACTTAGCAATGTCCTTCTTACATCATACTTTTCTTCCATCTTGTCTCACCAAGAAGAAAATAGATTTCCTAGGTGTTTTCATTTTCAAGTTACCCTCTTCCCTAAGTCTTGGGAGTCTTGGCCTAAATTTTTTCTAGCTTGTTCCCTCACCTCCCACATCTTTGGGAGTATGTTTACACTTTTCCCCATGGACAACATTTACATTTACCCTGGTGGTTTTTATCCTTTTTTCACTTTTCACATGGAATAAATAATTTCTCTTACTATAGCTAGGTTCTCTCATCAATTTGTCTCAAGTTATTTTAGAATAATATTTACATAAGTGTTTCTCATCATCCCATGTTTATGATGATCACAATGTTATCTTAATGTAATAATCCAACAATTATCATTATTCAAAATTATCCCACTATTTAAAATGGAGGGATATTACATCCTTTCTCCCTTGAACTAAACATCATCCTCGATGTTCCATCTTAACATATTATCTCTGGAATAGAAATGGATAAGATTTCCTATAATACTCCTCCATTTCCCAAGTGTCCTCCTTAGGATTAAATTGCCTCCACTGTAATTTAACATGGGTGATGGCTCTGTTCTGCAACAAAGTTTCCTTCTTGTCGATAATGTGTAATGGTTCCACCTGGAACTCTCCTTTTGGTTCCACCTAGATCACATTCCAACTCACAATATGTGATATGTCATGAACATATTTCTTTACTAATGAAACATGGAATACATTATGTACTTTAATATTGGAAGGAAGTGCAAGTTGGTAGGCTATTGGTCCTACTTTTGATTGAAGTTTATAAATGGAACTAAATGGAATTCAAATGTATAGAAAATAAATACACCAAGATACAATAAAACTTGACTTCTGTTAATAAAGAGAATATGTTGAAACTGTAAAAATGTAGACTGAAACAAACTTGTTGTAATGGTCGCAGCTTATCTATGAGAAGATATGTGACAACTATGCTCATTCACAAGAACATGGTTACAATAAGGCTCAAAAGGAATTTTTAACATAAATCATAAATGATAAAACCCTAAACATCTCAAAACCTAACCCTAGGATATGAAACACCAAAATTCATGTGGGCCCTGATGGGGTAAGTTGGTACATCAACTTCCCGGGGTCATAACTTTTGCATACGATCTTTGTTTTAGGCACATGATAGCTCATTGGAAAGAAATATCTGAGGAATACACATGTTTTCATAACAATTTTGATAAAGTCTATAATGTGACTCTGGTCTACCTAAAAAATGTTGTTTAGAGCCTCAAAATGATCCCAGAAGCTTAGAACCCAAAAAACTAGGAAAAACTACCCAAATAAAAATTGTTCTTTGAGCCATTGGAATAGGTGGGTGGCCATCGATATCCACATGGATCATTCCTCCTCCCTTAGGATGAAATTTTATTGATTGCGTTGAGTTCCCCCATGAGATGGGGAAACTTCTATTGAACTAGGCCCCGGGTGAGCCACTTTCCTTGGGGCAGGAGCTTTCCTGCTTTGATAACCCAATAAAATATGGATCCTCTATTTTTGAGTGCCCTTAATCTGAGTGTCCCTGGTCTAATCAATGAATTCATGTTCGATGCAGTCAGGATTGAGTTTTATCTGTGTCAAATTCTCTATGATCTTTGATGTGTCCAATAATGGTGGGAAGTATGGTCGATGGAGGTCCAAGGAAGGGGGAAATACTTAGCTCAAAATCATTTTCACCCACATCCTTGGTGATGATGCAAGTTCTATAACAAAGTGGGTGAAGGTTTCGATGGGGTCATGTAAGGAAATCTTTGTACAAATACAACTAGACCTTGTCTACCACCTGAAATTTGTGTGATAGCTGATGTTTATCATGGTTTTATTTGTACATAGAATTGGCTTTCTGTAAAATATCATGGACCTATTTTCGGATGTGTTAAATGTTTTCAATAAACGTGGTGGATTTCTTGGCCTTAGATTGAGCATGGGATGATTCTGCATGTGTGGATGCAATGGGTAGTGTGACATCAATGGGATCCAATTGTTGAAATCCCAACCCCACCTGAAAGGGACTATGGTCGATCGAGCTATGAAGGACTCTATTGTAGTTGTGTTGAAAAAAGTGGATACTCTTATCCCATGTGTGTGGATGTTTGGAGTTGTACATGCATAATATATGCACAATCATTCTGTTAAGTACCTTTCTCTGGCCATTATTTTTGGACTGGAAGGTAGTGGATTTGGTGAGCTTGGTGTCCAACAATGACAAGAGGCTAGGCCATAATGTGTTGAGAAACCTATTTTCGGATATGATATGATGATTTCTGGTATCCGAAAGTGTACCCAAACCCATTCAAAGAAGATCTTGGAAGTGGCCTCCATTGTGATATTCTTGTTGAAGGTTGTGAGAATGGCCATCTTAGAAAACTGATCAACCACCAAAAAATCACAGTCATTTCCCTACTTGGTTGAAGGAAGGCCTGACATGTAGTCCATCAAGATGGATTCCCATGGCCTGTTAAGAGTAGGAAGAGGAGTGTACAAGCCTTGTTTCTTAGTGGTTGTTTTGGAAATGGAACATACAACATGGGACCTTATATACTTGTTGATGTCCTGTCAAAGTTTTAGCCAGTAAAAATGCTTTTGTAGAACTACCATGGTATTTTCCAAGCCATAATTCCCTATGATCTTACTATAGTGAGCCTCCAAAATTAGATTCACACACTCACTTGGAGGAACACATAGGTGGCCTAGATGGAATAATAGTTTTTCCTGAATATGAAATTTACTAACAGTCATGCTTGTGCCTAACATCTGGTAAGTGGTAGAAAAGTTAGAATCTCTCTTGTAGATTTGGGGCCACTCGGATGCCTCATTGCCACAAGATTGTAGCAATGTGCTTAAGGTTACAACTCGAGGTCAACTGAGGAAGTTAGCGACATGATTGGTGATCCCTATCTTATATTTGATGTTGATATGGAACTGTTGCAATTATGTGGACCACTTTTGGTGGTGATCATTCTATAATTTTCCTTGTGTCTACATGAACTCCATAGACTTGTCATAAGTGTGGATGATTGTCTCCTTCTCTAGAATGTAGTGCTTCCATTTTTGATACACTGGTATGATGGAATAAATTTCTTTTTCATTGGTAGGGTGTTGTGAGTGGGAAATCCCTCTATGGACTAGCACTTAGGGTTAGATTATGCATGGAGAAAAGATCTAAAGATCTCTACTTTCTACCATCATCCCGGACCTAATCCCAATTATTCTTAAGAAAATACATAGTTAAATGAGCATACCTTATTATGGGCATTTGATGTAGATCTCTCCTTATGCTTGATCATTTTTTGATTGCAGCTCTCCTCCCAAGGTTGACTTGCATTCACATAAAACAAACAACAAACTCCGCATGCATTTGATCTATAGATTAATGGGTTAGAGATTTCAATAAACAAGTATACAATAAATCATAAAAACCTCATATGGTGGGATAGGAAAAGTATCTCTTTATCATTAACTTCAACAAATCAACTTACAATGATGAATTCGGCCGCTGCTCCATGAACCTAGTCCTAGGCTCCTCTTCTACTGTCCTCCAACTTCTTTGCTCTATCTTTCTCTTTGCACAAGGAAGGCTAAAGGGTTGGGACAAAGGGAATATGCAATTGGGTATAGTTTATTTACTATGATTCTCCTTTTCCAAATGGGATCCCTAACCCTTCTTTTATATGCTAGAAGAAACTAGGTATTTGGGTGAATCCTCGGCCGTGCATGGCCAGAAGGTTCAGTTAACTCACCCAAATCTGTGTGTTCTGCTGGCGACTTTCCTTTTTTCGTGCTTTTGTAGGTACACACAGGTTGTTTTGGGTCAGTGAGCATGTGCACACATGCAATAATAGAGAAGGGTGCGTGGGCCTTTATAAAAAGTGTTTGTAAGGAGAGTTGTTTAGTAGTGTTTTGGTAAAGAAGGAATTTGATATGGCCTGATGCCAGGTAAGCTTGTATGGTGCAAATTCAGGCTATAACAGATGCCCCCTAATGTGTGAGGTTAGAAGAGCATCTGATGGCTGAAATACATTACGAATCTTTACTGATGTGCTAAACAAGTGAGCCCAGGAACCAAAAATCGAGAGGCGTTGTCTGCAAAAATAAAAATTGTCTCACTGAAGTGGGCATACCCATGATCGGGATAGAATAAATACATGGATACCAATCAAAAACATGGTAGATCCATGTCATATAACTATATAAAGTGTAGCCATGAACAATACACATTAGAGCTACATCTCGAAATCAAAAAGACATACATGTAGAGTATCCATCTTCTTAGAAGCTGATAAGGCCTGATGGCTGGAGATGAGATCTTCAGAGATTGAGAAACAACTTCAAAATATTCAAAACTTGGGTAGGAGTGTAATATGAGTGTACAACTTCTCTACCCATAGGTCTTCGATGGCTTGTCGGTCATGGACTAGAGAATCTTGGTGATCAGACTAAAAGCTTCATTGATTTCGAACAAGGACTTGATTGGGATGGTTGGGTATGAGGGCAAGAGACAAACTGCAGAGGGGCCAAATCAATCTTGGTAAAAACTTCCCTTGGACAATAGTAGGACAAATGATGAGACTCAGGTAGCATGGCATTACTCATAAGTTCACGAGGCAGGAGGCAACGCAAACTCTCCATATATTTGGAAGAATAACAAAATAGAGGAGGACACAACTCTATGTAGCGAGAACAACTTCCTAAGGTTGTATTAAATCCCATAGTTTGGTGAACAAACGGACAGATGTGATTTATCCAAGGGTGACTTACTGTGCTGCCAATAAAGAAAATATTTTTCCCTTCCTCTTTTTGGGGTATATTTGATTTTTTTTGTCTTTTTCAATGATTTTGGAAAAAAGAAAAAGGGAATGTTACGTTACAATGGAGGAACGAGTGTTACAAACATACAAGTTCAAGGCGCAAGGACAAGACTGATGTTCAGAATAATGATACTTGGGAAAAATCCTCTGAGGGCCAAGGGTGTTGAGATGCAGAGGCAAAGTGCTACAAGACTTGCGTATAAGGTATGCTTCAGATGGTTCCATTGGGAGCAACAGGGAACTGGCGTTTAGACCAAAGACACAGGTATTCAAACACGATTAACAAAACACACAATGGTAACATCCTTTGATGTAAGTTTAATGAGCCCAGAGAAGGTAGACTCAATGGTTTTTCATATTTAGAGAGTCTGAAAAAATGTAAAAGAAGACTCCATTGGGGTACCTTTTTCAGATATAGTCTAGTCGGTTCGAAAAAGGGGTAAACTAGCATCGACAAGACGTCTATTCAAAATCATTTTAACGAGTGTGAGAAAGACAAGATCACTCGGCCATTTTTTCATTTCTAGAGAGTCTCAAAAAAACTTAACTATGGACTTCGTCAGGAATGTTCTTCTGGACAAGTTTAACAAGTGTGAGAGAATAAGGTCACTCAACGATCTTTTCAATTTTAGGGAGTCTGAAAAGAGATTAACTATGGACTCTGTGGGAGTTCCTTTTTCATAAATTTAGTCCCCCAGGCCCGAAAAAGGGTTAAAATGATACCTGAGAGTACTCTTCTAGAGAACTGAACTTCCATAGAGTATACCTTTGTTCATACAGTTGACCATCCAGACCGAAAAAGGAGTAAACTACTGCCGAACAGACATGACTTCAAATTTCAGTTTAACTAGAGTGAAAGGCCACAAGATCGCTCGGTAATCTTTTCATGTTTAGAGGGTCTGAAAAGGGCTTAAAAGAAGACCCGTTATATATTTCGATAGTCCTGAGGGTGAGGTCAAGAGTGAAAATGAATCATGCAAATGAGGCTCAAACTCGTAATTAGGAAAAAAAACAAGGACTCCCGAGCCTACAGTGATTCAAATCAACATGGACACCATAATGCAACCAGGATCTACCTAGGGCATCCATGTTTCAATAAGATATACCACCAACTTGAGACACTTCTAAAGAAGCAATGATGGTTTTGTGTCGCAACCTAATGGGATCGATCCTATGGCAAAGGAAAAAGACAACGAGATACAAAATTCAGGGTAGAAACCTAACCAACATGCTCAAGTTGATCTTCAGAATTTTTTTCCACGGATGGTTGAAAATTACCCAAAACTCCAAAAACAATTCCCAATACCCAATCATACCCCCCCAATGCAACTCCTAAATCAGTCTAAATAGTTTCTGGTTCGAAAAACATGATAAGCAGGGCCAAAAAAGTGATAAAAGAGGCCAAAAACTCTAGAAATAGAAGCTAACAACTCATTATCACCATTGTTGATTTGGAAATTAACTCTAGAGACAAAATAACCCTTTGATAAAAGCGGTGATAATGGGAGCTACAGTGGACAAAACGACCATCTGTCTGGACCAAGTAAGTACAAACTCCCTTATCTTGCATTTTAAGTCTTTACTTTTGCATTGGGCTCCATTTTTTAGGGGGGTGTCAACCTTAAAAAGGTCGGCCCTAGGTCCACGTGGGTTGTCTTAGGATAGGCCACATGTACATTCAGACAGAGTAAACTTTTCACGCATGTACACGTGACTGTCAACATTACAACCTGCGTGGACCCCCCTTATTGAATGAAAAAATCTTAAAAGCAAGGATTAAACCTCCTGAACCTTGATTTTTTACAGGATGTATGTACACCTGAGAGAAAGAGAGCATGAGGAGGTTAGTGAGTTGGTCGGGGAAGACCCCAATGCTGTGACTACCTTGATGTAATGTGGGTTGCTCAAGTTCTTCTTATGTCCTTTTATGTGGGCACAACCTTGGCTTCTGGGTGCCTTGGTTGACTATTGGTATCCGGATGCAGAGGCATTCATGTTAGAGGGGTAGTCACTGGTGCCCACAACCGAGGACACATATTTTTTGACTGGCCTCTCTAGAAGAGGGAAAGCAGTCAACTTCCAGACTTTTCCTTCAGGGCCGCATAACATAGCGGAATTGATGGGCCTTTACTGTGCGATCGATACAGACCGCTCAAGTTCACAGGTGCCCATAAGAAAGATTACTGACTTATCGATGCAGGAAATAGTATTTCTTATTGGGCGAATCATTGGTTCTGCGTCTCTACATAAGGCATCCCGGGCACATATGAACTGTGCAGTCTAGTGCTTAAAAGCACAAATATTTGATTGGAGAACCACATTGTTAGAGTGTATGAAGAGGCAGTTGACAAATTGTCGATTGCAGAAGTAGAGGAACTTTGTGTTTGAGACCATTCTATGCTCTTTCCTCTTTGAGATAGTTCCAAGCTTCAGTCCTCAAGTAGTGGTATGAGGACATCATGCCTCTCTTCCTGCTATGTGTAGATGAGAAGTGTAACTACCACGACAGGGTGGCAGAAGGACCAATGATTCCTTCAATGATGACTTCTTCACATGGTTTTCGCGACAGATCCCGGTTATAGAGGATTACCCCTATGTAAGGGTTGATTTCTCAAGAGACCCTGAGATACCAGTACCTTTTGGTGAGGAGCGAGGATAGATGGGTAAGTTTACTTCATTGTTTTTTTTTTTTTGAAACATAGGTAATTTTTATGTTGTTTTTGTTATATATCATTTTTTTGTGTGTGCTAGAGTATTTGACGGATATGTGTTTGTTGCATGCAGATGTGGGACCAGTGTGACCTGCGGACTATGACAGGAACAGGCGTCATCCTCGACCAAGGGCCGCACCTATCGCCTCTGGGGGACCAACAGCATCAGAAGATATTCCAGCCAGGGAGGCTGAGAGGGTGTTGATATGAGTCGAGCAGAACTTTACTGTGCTCACTTGCACAGTCCCTATGGCAGAGATTGAGGACCTGCCACCATCGATGCAACCTCATGTAGTGGGGGAACCACAAACGTGGGTCCGATTGTTTCGACGTTTAGACAACACTGTAGATTAGTACAACAAGGCCCACAGGCCCTGACTTTAGATAGGATTTTTATGTGCCAAGAGAACTACTTGTATATATTTTTTGAGGGCATAAGCCCCGTGACTCATTATTGGTCATATTTTTTAGGCGCTTGCATCCATCTATGTACTCTAGTGACTATGACATTATATATGGATTTTTATGTCTTTTTGTGTCTTATGGATCATCGTTTTTTCGCAAAAAATGTATTTACATGTTTATGTGTATGTCCTTTCATATGTGTGCAAGATGCCAATCTAAAATTTGATTAGCTAGGGTATCTGTAATTTGATTTAAACTCCTAGGAACATGAAAATATGTAATATAATCAAAGCTTCGCTCTAAGAGACATACCCTAAGGAATCGTTGGTGTAACGTCGGATCATGAACATGGTAAACACTATTTAACTAAGACACAACCAGTTGAGCATCGAGGTAGACCCAGAGATGAGAGATACCAAATGAAAAAGTGTCACGAAGCAACTCAATAACTACACTGTACTCGACAACATTGTTTGTGGTTTCACCTATGCATATACCTCCGGAAGATAATAACTGGCCTCGAGGTGTAAAAATTACCCAAGCTGTGAAGGAAAGCCTCCAAGTGTGCCAGCTAGCATCTTTTGCGTACCCAATGAACACCTTGGTTCACTTGAAATCTACCACGTTGATGAAAGATACATCAAAACGACATGTCCATAACACTAAAAAACTAGAAAGTAATAGTACAAAGACTATACATATGTTACAAAAAGTTACCCATGGTGACCTGTCTATGAGTAATACTTCTTGAGGTAGAGTCCATTTCTAGGCTCTGCCAAAGAATTCCCTTCAAAATCAACTGGATGATAAGCACCTTTTTTTAGAACCTCCTTTATGATGAAAGGTCCAAACCACATGGGTTTGAATTTTCCTGGCCCCAGGGGGTCCTTATCTTGGTCATAGACTAGGACAAGGTTGCCTTCAATGAAAATTCGAGGATGAACGGACCTATCATACTGACACTTGACTTTATGTTTGTGAGCCTCGTTGGCTAGGGATGCATCACAATGCTGCTCATTGAGCTGCTCTAGGTATAATAATCGCTCCTCAAGTGGAGAAGTGTCTGGCAACAATTGTACTTCCAACTTTAGAGACAAGATCTGACATTCGATAGGCAAGACTGCCTCCAGCCCATAAATGATTTGGAAATGTGAGAAACTGGTTGCAGCCTTAATAGACGTTCGGTAAGCCCATAATGCCAAGTATAATATCAAATGCCAATTTGACTTGGCTGAGTTGATCGTTCATTGTAGAATGGTCTTAAGAGTTTTGTTCACAGCTTCCACCTAACCATTTTCTTGGGGGTAGTAGGGTGATGAATGTTCCTACCGTAACCCAAGCTTTGATGTTAACTCGGTCATCATATGGTTTTGAAAGTGACTGCCATGGGCAGTGACAATCTCCCTTGGGATGCCAAATATTTCTATTATCTGGTTGAATAAAAAGAGAGCTGCAGTCTCTCCATCATCTTTAAATGTTGTCATAGCTTCTACCCACTTTGTGAAGTAGTCTACGGCTACGATGATGTAATGGTGCCCCGTTGCTGAAGGAGGGTTGCATGTAGTATAATCAATCCTCCACTTGGTGAAGGGACCAACTGTGATGACAGGAAACATGGGAGTGGGATGTGCCCTCATCTTTCGAGAGAAGATTTGGCATGGGTGGCACTTCTTGACCGATTCGATACAATCTTTGATTAGTGTCGTCCAGAAGTAACCTACTCGTAGAATCTTTTGGGTTGTTTCCAACCCAAACAAATGATTTCCACAAGCTATGGTATGGAAATTGTTAAGCATGATAACTGCTTCTTCATGAGTGAGACATCGGTGCTGGATGCAGTCTACACCTCTCTGATACAATGTATCATCGAGTATGAGATAATTCTTAGCTTGATGGCGTACGCGTCGACACTCATCTTGAGAAGAAGAGGTGGGGAACTTCAAAGTCTGGAGATAGATAAGTATATCTTCGTACCAGGGATCCGAAGAGGTGATCAAAAACGTATCTCCTCCGATAGGTGACTCTTCAGGCACAAGATCACCTGACTCAACCGAAAGTTCCGAAATAAGTTCTGCGAAGACCAGTGACTTTTTGTATTTCATTGAAATGAAATCCAAGTCAAACTCCTGGAGGACGACTATCCATCTACTGATCTTTCTGCCTATTACCCGTCCTGTCAACATGTACTGAAATGGATTCACAACAACAATGATGGTGGTCTTGCGAAATAGAACATAATGACGGAACCGTTGAACACCATGGACTGCTACCAACACAAGTTTTTCGATATGAAAATAATTGAGTTCCAGTCCTACGAGGCCACAACTCAGGTAATAGATGACATATTCTGAGAACAAGTCATCTTCCTGAACTAAGACCATGCCAATGGTTGACTTTGCTGCAGCTAGATATAATAATAAATCCTCGTTATAGTTAGGTGGTCGGAGCAGAGGGGCAGTTGTGAGGACATGTTTCAATGCGGCAAAAGAGTGTTGAGCAACATCATCCCAATAAAAAGGAACACCTTTCTTAAGTAAGCGCATAAAGACCTTGGTGATCTCGACATAGTTAGCGATGAAGCGTCTTAACAAAATTTCCTTTCCCTATAGACTCTGAAGTTAAAGGATTGTGCATGGGGGGGTCAATTGAATTATTTCCTCAACCTTGAGAGGATAGACCATGATCCCTATTGTTGACACTATGAAACCTAACAAACATCCCGATGTTATGCAAAATCTGCACTTGTTTGGATTCAAGAGATTCTGTAAGTAGTGACAATGCTCAAAGATAAGTCAGAGTTGTGTAGGATGATCCATTCTCTTGCAAGATCAAGATGATAAATCATCTAAATAGGCCCCGACTATATGCTTGCGGTCATGGAAAGAAAAATACATGGCCTACTGAAAGGTGGCTCCAACATTTTTGAGACCAAAAGGCATCTTACGATACACGAATGTACCCCATGGACAGATAAATGTTTTTTTGTGTTGGTCTTCAAGTTTGATTTGTATTTGGCTATATCTCGAAAAACTGTCTATGAAATATAAGGCCCCACAACCCGCACATCCATCAATTATCTGGTCGATGAATGGTGTGGGAAAATTATCTTTGGGAAAGGACTTGTTCAAATCATGAAAGTTTGTGCATACACGGATTGTGCCTTGTTTTTTATTGACCAGAACGGGGTTTGACACCCATTGGGTCAAATGGATAGGATAGATAAAACCAACTTTTTGCAGTTTCTCAACCTCAACCTTAATGGCTGCTACTTTCCTAGGGTTAACTAGATGAAGCTTCTACCGGACAGGCTTGGCATCTGGATAAGTTGTGATTTTATGCTCAAGTATTTTTGGATCAATGCCTGGCATTTCCTCGTAAGACTAGGAAAAAATGTCACAGAATTATTTAAATAGATATGTGTAGATTTGAATCTCTCCGGGGGAGCAGTCAGCTCCAACAAAAACATTCTCCATGACGCCAGGGGTTCTGGATATATTGATCAGTATGGTTTCAATAATGGTTTCCCTATTACCCTCGACATAGACATCGTGTATAGCTAAGGGGTTAATAGGACAAGTCCTATCTCCATTCATATTCAAGGTGAATTCTCCGACCTTGATTCTACTTAACTTTGGGAGAAAGTATGATCTATGATGAAGATCAGCCCAGGTTTTGTTCGGACTAGTCATTGCTTCAATTATTTCTTCGTCAGAGGGGAAGACTAAGTCTAATGGATTAGTGTTAGTGAGAGAACCTTGAGCCCAAATAGGCTCTAGAAGCAGATCGAACTCTTGTGCAGGAGTTGGATCTAGGATGGCTAAAGCTTGTTGGACTAAAGAGTATGCTACTATAGCTGGGGACAAGGGCATGGACATGGCCGGATGCCCTGTGCCCTCCATCATGGCTGATGGGGAAGGAAGTATTCATGGATTGGTGAAGTAAGTCATGCAAAACGATGAAACTTGGAAAATCTCAACCTTATGGTGGTCGGATATGAACTTGACATTGCCTTGAGGGGGCGGGTAATCAAATTTACCCATCAAAGATGGGCACAAACCAACCCCTACATTGACTATGCCTGGTTGAGGATTATCAATCATCAGGACCGCGGACAACCCCAATGAAGGGCCAGATCTGGAAAAAGACAATTGATCAATGGTCACAATCCGGTCCTTGTGTGCCAACAACAAGACCCGAAAAACTGTAGCAACCACTGCTTGCATGGCATAAGTCCAACTCCTTTCTAACAAAAGATTGTAGTTGAGGGATGCGTCGACTACCTCTACCTCAACACACATGGTCTTCCCTCCCAATTGCATAGGAAAAGAGGGAATGATACCATGTGGTCAAAACGAATGACCATTGAAAGTAGTGAGAAGAGAAGGCGATGGAGACAAAACGGGTTGGCCAATGGCCTTCCAACATGCCAACGACATGACACATGTCAAGGCGTCCTCATCAACCACCGTGCAAAAAATATTTCAAGTAAAAGTATTTGTGGGGTGAGCCACTACTATCTAAAACACTACATGGTAAGGAAGACGAGGTTTTAAGTCGGTTGTATCTAACATGATAGTACCCGGATTACAGGTCTCGGTAAATCCTAGAGTGGTTAAAAAAGATTTCCTTTGGGAAGGGAAGCTTTGGAGGACCTCCAAAGAAGACATCGCACAAGGGGTTTGAGACAAATATTCCACCATAGAATAGTTCTAGTTGGCCCTTGCATTTGGGTTGTGAGAAGCTTTTTTGAACGTGCCTTTTGGGATGTGTGTCATTGTTTCACCCAAATTATTCTCAATCTGTAGAGCAAGATATGGGAGTTCGGCTTCTTTGCCCTTCTCAGAAGTGCTTGGTTTACTGTAGTCATGCACTCTAGTGGATATGAAAGCATCACCCTTCATCATATATACATTCGCAGATGCAGGATTGTTCAAAGATGAAGAGGGTCCTTGACTGCCCCCATCTGCAGTTGTAGAGGCTTGGGTTAGGTTTTCTCCATGTTGAAATGGATTTGTTAACACAACAGGCTATTGTTGTGTCACAAACTTTTGGGCCTCTGCAAGCTGGGGACATAGGTGGGTCGGGTGGTCTTCCGTGCACAGGTTGCACGAATATCTCACCTTTTGTTTCTCAGTGTTGCCCCTGCCAACATTATTAGTGGGTTTCTTATCCCCGTTACCCTTCTTTCGTTGTTTTTTATTTCCTTCAGGCTGTTGGGTGGCCTTTGGATTTGTCGATTGCACTGTGTGTACATCCAACATTTTAGTAGGGGGAGTAGCCAAAACAATATTTTGGCTGGTCACTATGTGTTGGATAGACAATTGCTGCAACTGCTTCATTAGTTGCTCAACATGATTTGTTTGTGTTGAACCAACAATACCATCGGCATGTGGTCCAACTCTCTGTCTAGTTTTATCAAGTATTGAGCGTGGCACATCTGGAAAGATCTCGTATAATAAACCGGACTGAGAATAGATGAGCTCAAGATGTTGAGCTCTCATGATGGAATCTTCTTTAGAGAACACTCCTGAAGTCATGATGTTTTTGGATAACTGCAGGACCAAAGACTTAAGGAACCACTCAAGCAAGAATGCTGGTGGGACTGGTACCTTAATTAAACTCTTCTGATGTCTCCATTCTCGGATGTGATCAGAGATATGGTCTGCTTTTGTCTGTGAGAAATAGGCCAACAATTCTGTGCCAGTGTCGTATCTCATAGGTAATTGGAAATTTTTTAGGAAGGCCATTGCCAATTCATCAAAGTAAGAATATCTTGAGTGGTTGAGATCAATGTTCCATTTCACGACACTCCCAATGAGAGTATGTTGAACCAATCACAATTGTACAGAGTCATATTTCAAAGAGTTATATGAGCACCAAAGGTGGAAGGTAGTCACATGATCACCTGGATGTTCATTAGGCTTGGGCTTAAACTTTGGTATGCTTGAAGGCAACTTCATCGGCATAGGAGGCCAATGCAGATCATGACAGATAGGGTCATTCAACAACCTTGCCAAGTGTGGAAAATGCAAGGTTTCCAGGAAAGGTAGTTTGGGTTGTTGGTGATAACCTGGGAAAAAGGGGCCTGGAGTTTGACTAGCACCAGGTTGCCAGGAAAAGTTTGACTGTTGGCTTGAGTTCTGGTAAAAACCATGGCCATGATTAGCGTACAGATTTTTTATGTGAGGAAACATCATCGGTTGATTCCCAAAATAGGATGTAGATGGATGGGCGTGCATTACATTCGGAGGACTTTGGGAAGGGTTTCCCCATGCCGATCCCGTGGGGATAGGCATAGTACCTTGTCCGGGGTTCCATTGACCTTGGAAAGAATTTCCCCAGATTGGCATTCCTGATGAAGGAACGGATCCCTACCAAGAATTCCAAGGCCCTGATGTGGAAGAAGTTCCTGGGTTTTCCCCTTGTGCAGGAATAATACCCTGCATAGGAATAGGTTGTCTGAAACCGGGGTTGCCCCCAGTCGAAAAAGTAGCTGACGAAAAGGCATTGTTACCAAATGCACCGAACAAAGAAAATAGTGTCGAACCTACTGGCATATTATGTGAAGGTGTTCCTTGACTCCCTACTCCAAGTAAACTATGGTGTGCAGGTGGCCCGATGGATTGGTGATGCGTGCCACCGATCGAAGGGGACAAAGGAGGTATATGATCTCCCCCATAAGGAAAAGCATTAAAAGGAGCAGGAGTGCCCCCCATGTGGCCTTACAGGAGAGCGTTACAACTCCCTACCCCCAGACCTGAAGTCTTTCAATGGAGTAGGAAAGTACAGGACTTGTACCTGAAATAGGCATCTCGTATGAGAACGTAGGGCCTGTCACATTTAGTGGGAAAGGGGTTGTGGACATCACCATAGACGGGATCGAACCACTGTACTAGGTAGAGGCAATCAAGACCATGGTGGCTCAGACCGGTGACAATGGGTTAGGGGGTGGAAACTCTCCTGTGGTGATAAACGTAGTGGGAATTGAAGAATTCCCAGAAGGAGTAACAACATTTGTTTCCATTGCTGCATGTGACACTGTCTGGCACTTGCAAGGGTGAATCGGTATGATGTTGGGTGCCAAAATATCAGTGGTTGAGGTTTCATGTGGACTAAGAGATTTAGCTCCAAAGTCTAAAACAATTGATTCCTCAAAATGTTGGTTGGACACAATTTCTTGTGACCCGGTTGCTTCAAAAGACCCTTGTTGGTATAACTTTCTTCTTAGTGGTGGCAGGGGTGGTTCCAGTGTAACCGGTGATAGGACCTGAAGCCTTCATGATCGGTGGAGCTCATGATCCTCCAATATGTGAGAAGATCAAAGACACACTAGGGATGTCTAACCGTTCAAAAAACAACACACACTAAAAGTCCCTACAATATAAGACAAGAAACAACTAAACTAATTGGAAGCACAGTTACAACAACCAACACTAGAGCAACTTACTGGCGCAAGTGAAACTCAAACACGAAATCACCCTCTGGGTATACTCTACAAAGCGTGTCCCAATGTGTGTTCTAGGTACCATGGTATACCCCTGCAGTCACCTATGTATGTCCCTAAAAAGATAGGCAACTAGGTTGCCAGTGCGCAAACAGTCACTAGGCGGGTACAATCGAAAGTCAGGTAGACCATAATGAGTAGGGTATCAAGTCTGAAACCTATCAAGGGTATCGAAAGAAAATAGTCTGGAAGACAACTGAGGACCTCGAATGGATTCGATACCCAAGAAGCCCCATGGAAAATGCAATCGATGGAATCCCAAAACAAGCCCTGTATATGTGTTCTCCACTACGATTGTTCCAGCTTTGGAGGGGTTATCTTTGCTACCTTTTTGCATGCGACCTCATGTTTATCCCCTATGTTAGAGGGGAGTCCCAGATAGCTTTTATGATACTTGACTTTGACACTCCCTAACTCAGACTCCAATGTTTGATTTTAATGGCCTTGAAGAGTTTCCTCTCCAACCTAATTCAAAGCCCTAACCCTAGACTAGTTGGTTGACCCTACAAACATAAAAAGTCTAATGAATTTTAGATTTAGCATTAATTTTATGGCTTGTCTTACGTCAAAGGCTATGAAAGTGAAACTAGTGATGTTTGAAAGACGAAAGTAAAATAAACAAAAATCTTGGAAACAAAAACTTTTCTTTAAAAAACTTTTCAAACTTTAAAATTTTTCTAATATTTTTGAACAACAAACTCAAACCAGGATTTCACTCAACTACGAGCTACTTATGATCTAAGTAAACTGTCAAAAACTTATGAAAGAAAAGACTTTTCCCTGGTTACTAATGCAAAACAATACTTTTTAACCAATCAAAGAAACACAAGTTTTTTTTTTTATTTGAATGCTCACAAAGAAAAAAATGAAAAATACCAACAAGTCAAAACCAAGAAAAATTTTCTAGCCTAAGCGCAGATCGCAAAGAGTCACGTCAAAAATCACACACAAGCAAATTTTAAAAACTGGACTCTCACACTTGTCTAAAAACCCTATAAAATAAAATTTTGAGGAAAAACTTCTAAACGAAAAAGAAATCTATTGCTATGATCAAACCTAAGTTACTGACCACTATGACAGAGACCCAAAAACTTGATAGGTATATCTCTTGTCAAAGGAAAGGATGACTGCCTCACCTTCAACAAAGCCTCTCCTCAAGCACACCCCTGACAGTTCAACAACAAGCATGTGCACACAAGCTGTGTAAATTCAAAGGGTGTGTACACACATGATGGCCTTATATAGGCCATGTGTATCCCGGACTTTGAGACAAAAACAAAATCCAAGCAAAACAGCCCAAGCAGAGACTAATGGTACTAAAAACCAGAATCTCTTGAAGACTCAGACACTTACTTTAACAGAAAAAGAAAACCAATCAAGGAAATATTCATAGACCAAACCAATTCGAGGTGAAACCTAAGCTACATATTGCAAGCAACAAAGACTAGAAAGAGTTCCAGAAAACCCCTGAGAAGGACTACTTCTAGCAGGGAAGAGGATGACGGCCTCTTTAAAAGCAATTTTCTGGAATCTACACATGACTTTCACTTCCTCAGCTAGTGTGTACACATGGGCTGTGAGAATGCAGGGCGTGGGTACACACGTGTAAACCTTATACAGGTCGTGTGTACCTCTGTCGGTCTTGAAAAAATTATAGTCGAGCAAAGAAATAGAGATAGCTGGTATGGAAGACCAGAATATCTGTTAGCTCAGACTTTTGTAGAAACTTTAAAAATAGAAAAATGAAACCAATTCTTAAAAATACCCAATAATATCCTCAGGAACCCTAGAGACTTCCCTAGTACGGTCGCCAATTCTATTGTGAGTGGGAAATTCCTCTACGGACTAGCACTTAGGGTTAGATCATGCATGCAGAAAAGACCTAAAGATCTCTACTTTCTACCGTCGTCCCAGACCTAATCCCCATTATTCTTAATAAAATACATAGTTGAATGAGCATACCTTATTACAGGCATTTGATGTAGATCCCTCCTTATGCTTGATCATTTTTTGATTGCAGATCTACCCCCAAGGCTGACCTGCATTCACATAAAACAAACAACAAATTCCGCATGCATTTGATCTTTAGATTAATGGGTTAGAGATTTCAATAAACAAGTATACAATAAAACATAAAAACCTCATATGGTGGGATGTGAAATGTATCTCTTTATTATTAACTTCACCAAATCAACTTAAAATGATGAAGTCGGTCGTTGCTCCATGAACCTAGTCCTGGGCTCCTCTTCTACTGTCCTCCAACTTCTTTTCTCTATCTTTCTCTTTGCACAAGGAAGGCTAAAGGGTTGGGACAAAGGGAATATGCAATTGGGTATAGTTTATTTATTATGATTCTCCTTTTCCAAATGGGATCCCTAACCCTTCTTTTATAGGCTAGAAGAAGCTAGGTATTTCGGCAAACCCTCGGCCATGCATGGCCGGAAGGTTCAGTTAACTCACCCAAAGATGTATTTTATGTTGACAACTTTCCTTTTTTCGTGCTTTTTTAGGTACATGTGGGTTGTTTTGGGTCAGGGAGCATGTACACACATGCAGTAATAGAGCAGAGCATGTGGTCCTTTATAAAAAGTGTTTTTAAGGAGAGTTGTTTAGTAGTGTTTTGGCAAAGAAGGAATCTGAGATGGCCTGATGCAAGGTAAGATTGTATAATTAGGGTTATAACACAGGGTACTTAGAAACAACATTTGATAGTGTATCACTATGATATTCCACTCGATGATCATGATGAGTGAGGACTCCACCCACAACATAGATTGAAACATCAGTCTCAATCTCAAAATTTTGCTACAAATCTGGTAATGAGAGTACTGGAGTTGAGCACAAAGGATGTTTCAAATCATCAAACACTTTTTGTTGTGACTTCCCCCACACGAAATTTACCTTGCCACCACCCTTTTTCATTTTGTTGAGGGCCCATGCAATATCGGAAAATCCCAACACAAACCTATGATAGAATTTGGCGAGTCCCAAGAAACCTTGAAGCTCAGTTAGTGTGGTTGGGGCTGGCCAATCAAAAATGGCTTGGATCTTGGCTAGATTCACATGCACACCATGCTCATCAAAAATGTATCCTAGGTATTGTATCGTGTTCATGTTGAAAGAGCATTTTTCCATGTTAGCATATATCTTGTGTTGTCGTAGAGTGTGAAGGAGGTCCTGTTCAATATGTTACAAGTGTTCTTCCCAATTCTTGTTTAATATGAGGATGTCATCCAGATATACCACCACAAAATAATTGGTGAAGGGTCCAAATATATCGTTCATCAATCTCATGAAAGTTGTTGGAGAAATTTTCAAACCAAAGGGAATGACTATCCATTCAAAAATACCTTCTTTGGACTTGAAAGAAATATTACATACATCAGTCTATTCTTTTGAGACCTGGTGGTAGCCAGACTTCAGGTCAATATTGATGAAAAACTTGGCTCCCTTGATCTAGCTAGGAAGTTCATCAATTCATGGAATGGGGTACTGGTTCCTGACTGTGAATTTTTTTAGGGCTTTGTAATCAATGGAGAGTCACCAAGTCTCATATTTCCTATGTACGAGTACAATTGGGCTCCTGCATGGTGAGGAGTTGGGTTAGATGTGCCCGTTTTGAAGCATCTCTTGGATATGAAGCTTAATTTCCTCATTTTCTATCAAAGAGCAGTGAAATATTGGCCCACTGCATATAGGTTCACCTAGGGTTATAACGATTAAATGCTTGACCTAACAGTGTCGCGGCACACTAATGGGTGAAGATAATATGTATTTCTGTTGTTCAATGATCTTGGCCACTTTCTTTTGCTGCATGGAGAGTGTTCTTCCCAATTCTTGTTGAATATGAGGATGTCATTAAGATATACCACCACAAAATAATTTTTGAAGGGACGCAATATATCGTCCATCAATCTCATGAAATTTGTTTCTGAATTTGTCAAACTAAAGAGCATGACGATCCATTCAAAAAAACCTTCTTTGGACTTGAAAGCAGTCTTACATACATCAAGCTATTCTATTGAGACCTGGTGGTATCCATACTTCAGGTTAACATTACTAAAAAATATGGCTCCCTTGAGTTCGTCGAGAAGTTCGTCAATTTAGAGAATTGGGTATTGGTTCCTAACTGTGATTTTGTTCAGGTCCTTGTAATTAATGCAGAGTCACCAAGTCCCATCTTCCTTCTATACGAGTACAATTGGGCTCCCGTAGGGTGAGGATTTGCGTCATATATGCCCCTTTTGAATCATATCTTGGATATGAAGCTTAATTTCCTCATTTTCCATGAGAGGGTTGTGATAGATTGTCCCATTGGGTAGAGGTTCACTAATGGTTAGATTGATTGAATGCTTAACCTGACAGTTTCATGGCACAGAGTGGGTGAAGAGAAGATGTCTTTGTATTCTTCCATGATCTTGTCCATTTGCTTATTCTTCGTAGAGAGTGTTCTTACCAATTATTTTTTAAGATGAGGATGTCATCCAGATATACCACCACAAAAGAATCAGTGAAAGGCCATAATATATTTTCCATCAATCTCATGAAAGTTGCTCGAGAATTTTTCAAAACAAAGGGCATGACTAGCCATTCCAAAATACCTTCTTTGGACATGAAAGCAGTCTTACATACATCAGTCTGTTCTATTGAGACCTGGTGGTAGCCAAACTTTAGGTCAATCTTGCTGAAAAAATTGACTCCCTAGAGTTGATCAAGAATTCCGTCAATTCAAGGAATTGGGTACTGGTTCGTGACTATGATTTTTTTTAGGGTGTTGTAATCAATGTAGATTCACCAAGTCCCATTTTTCTTCTATACAGGTACAATTGGGCTCCTGTAGGGTGAGGATCTAGGTTAAATGTTCCCCTTTTGAAGCAACTACTGGATCTGAAGCTTAATTTCCTCATTTTTCATCAGAGAGTAGTGATAGACTAGCCCATTGGGTAGAGGTTCATTGAAAGTTATCTCAATTGAATGTTTGACCTGACAATGTCGCAACACATCAGTGGGTGAAGAAAAGATGTCTTTGTATTCTTGCATGATCTTGTCCACTTGCTTCTGCTCCATGGAGAGGCCCTGTGCTGTAACATCCCACTCTATTGAGAACATTATATTGACTTATTCTTTGAGGACACTTGCATGAAAGTGATTCAATTATGGTATATTGTGATTTCATTTCGATTATGGATTATACATGATGATTATGATGTATTGTGACCTATTGTTATTTTGATGTATATGTATTGGCAGATGTTATTGATGATTTTTCATGAGTGTGCAGGAAACATGATAGGTTATGGATGTTTATGGGATCAATGGACTTCCTTGGAATCTGAATTGAGTCAGGGAATGCATTGTGTTTGTTTGAGTATTTCATTTTACACACATGTGACATATAATTGATTTCAGTATGATTTATGTATATGGATTATTGACAGTGTTTTTGTCAGTGGATGCAGGCTTGACGATGCTTGCTAACCCGAATCACATAAGGAGTAAAGGTGTTATGAACATAAACCATACATTGAGGGAAAGGTGTGACAACATCCCTATCACATCCTACTAGCACTCCCATCGTGATCTGAACTGTAGGTTAACTATTAACTAGTTCAAGAGGTCCATGATGTCCTGAGAAAGAACTGATACAATCACTCACAAAGATTTTTAAGGGGCACATAATAATGCAGAGTCCTTATTCCTTAGAAGCAATTAGTCTCTCACAAGGTCAACTGAATGGAGTGTTGATTTCAATGGGCTCGACAAACTTTCAAAACTATCTTAAGGTGAGTGGCACCCTTGGAGCACAGAGGTGCATCTTGAAGGTGCGCTACGTTATTAAAACTTGAGTCAATAAATCTAGGTGGCCTAGAAAACATTGAAATGATTGGACCTTGTTAGATTAAAATAATTATGTAAATAGTAAATTATTAATTAAATCCTAACAAAATTTTAAGCCTAAGTCTAATACTAAGTCTAAGTTTTAATTTAAACAAAGGACTAAATGAATGATGGCAGAAGTTAAAAGATCTGAGAGTATGATTAAACTGTAGGAAAAAGGGGAAATCAAATATAAAGATTGGATAAAATGCACATGTGTGCATGAAATTAATAAAATGGATTTTAAAAAAATAGAAGAATAAATAATAAGAGAGAATAGGTGTACTCATAGAATAGCATCTTGAGTCAAGCTACCACTAGTCTAACTAGAAGAAGTCTCCTAATGCAAATCTAACTAAGATTTAGTTACGAGACACTCATTAAATGAAATTTTGGGGAACAAAGGGACAACTAAGAGAGAAAATAGGAATACATTGACAAATGTTAGGGGATTTAGCTTTTTAAATAAGATAAAAATGGTAATTACTTGTGCAACTTGGGGAGAGTGTAATAAGTGTCTGGGTGAATAATATTAATTAAATTAATTAAAAATTAAATTATTTGTGCATGAGGACACGTGTGATTGGGGATTTTTCTATAAAACAAATGTGGTAGAAGGGAAATGGATCTCACTTATTCTTGGTAATGTTATCCTGCCAAAATTTTGTGGATTGTGTTTTACTTGTGAGAGTTGGGATACCAAGGTTGTAGAAAGAGTGGAATCTCTTCCTTGTGAAGCAAGCCTTGGAGCTATTTTTTTTTGTTTCTTGTGTGTGGCCCCTTTGCGGCTTAGGGGGATAAGGGGGAAGAAGAGTACCCCTACCATTGGCTGGGAGGTACCGGTGAAGTTTGGTTATTAGAAAGCGGAAGAACATGAGGAGCGCAAGTCTTTGAATGATGACATCAACTCCATCTTCTTGGTTCCAATATTTTATTTCTAAAAAGTTTATTGCAGTAAAATTAATTTGTAAATTAGAGTTCTAAATCATAACATAACTATGTGTAACTATGGATTTAAATTGAGTATGTTTGTTATATATTTTTAAGTAATCTAGAGATCATTTTTTTTAGTAGCTACAAAATTATTACGCAATTTTGGAATATAGAAATTGGGTGTTCGATGTAGATCTATGGTCTGCATTGGAATTTCAAGTTATATTATTGGAATTTTAACTATTAATGGTCGCGGTAAAAGCTTTTGTATTTTGAGAAGTTGAAAGTCTTATAGTTGTGACCAAGCATCTGGTAAGTTGATTTTGATTTTGTTGGTATCAGTGAAGTTGAAAGTCTTATAGTATAGACCCCAACCGATGATTGCATGGGAAGTGATAGTGCTTGATATCGTTTTACTTCTTCCCATTCACACTTGATTCGGTTGGACTTTATTTTACTTTGTATCTCTCAAGATCACTTGTCGATCCTTTCCAGGTGGAGTCAGATCATCTGAGCATATGCATTTGTGGTTGTTCGACTTAGTCACTTGTTCTCCAAGCTGCCTTATCTTCTATTAATCTGGAGTTAATTAATTTTCATCCAGGGTAATGAGAATAGCCCTTTGATTTATCTTAAGAAAACTTTGTTATTGTTGAGGAAAATAATTTTTATTATGGTATGCGTGAATCTTGACCAGAAGATAATCTCTAAATTATTTATAAAGGAGAACTTCAGTTAATATCTCTTTACCCAATTTTTTATCGAACCCGGAGGAAATCGACACTGTGTAGTTGTCGATATAGTGAATCTATACAAAGATTGTTAGACCTATATTTTTGTACGTAATAAACACCATCACAAATTATTAACAAAAATTATGTTAACAACTATTAGTACTTACAACCAGACCAGGTAGACGACTCCTCGTTTCAAACGAATATTATTTAAAATTCTTATATATATAAAGTTAGAGCTAGTAATTAAGGAACCCTTGGGTAATGTACATTTCTAATTATAATGGAAGATCAGATTTTAATGGAATCATTATAGGTTACCATGTAGTTCTTGTGTTACACTTCTCTAGACATTGAATAATTAAAGGGTTACTGGTATTCTTAATGAGAAGATGATTTGTATTTGTTTAATGTTAACTATAAATCATTTTTGGCATTCTTAATGAGAAAGTGAAATTGTATTTGTTAAATGTTGAATAAATCATATGTGGTACTCTTAATGAGAAGGTAAATTTGTATAGATAGTGAACAATAATTATTTGTGTGAATAGAGAAGGTACATTTGTGTAGATAATGAATAATTACTCATTTCTTGTATTCTTAAGGGAAGAAATTTTACTAAATGTTGAATACAAGATATTGCAGTATTTTTAAAGAGAATGCACATTATCTAGATGATAAATAAATAATGTTGTTCTAATTCTTAAGGAAAGGAAAACTTTTGTCTAGAATAATGAGTCATTGAATGAGTTAAATTGCATTATGATTAAGTGTCTTACCATTATATTTAGATTTGAGTTCGTTATGGGAATAGATACTTCCATGTTTCTCAGAATAGGTGCTAACCCTAAGACCTTAAATGGTAAAAATCAATCGGATGAATCGTGGACTTGATCATTGATTATGTGTCTTGGAGGTCCTAACCTTGTAGGGTAGGTTGGGTGGATGGACATATTATTATCTTGAGGTGATACGATTAATATGTTAGTATGATGATGTTGTAAATGTTTCTTGTTATGTAATTATGTGAATAAGAAAATAATGTATAATTATTGGTGTATTTATTTGTTTTGTAACACTTGTTCTAATGACGATTCAAAAGAAGAAAAAATAAAAATTACCTCTAGTGTACTCACTACATTGATGATGTAACAGAGGGGTCGTTACTTATGGTATCAGAGCAGGTTCAACCCTGCAACATTGGACTGTCATGCCTTCCATTATGTTAACTAAATGATAAAGATGAATCGCTAATTAATTTTGAAATTTTCCATGCATGTAATCATGGTTAGAGGACACAAGGAAAGTAGATGTTGTGGTGTCGGAGGAAGAGGTGTGACACCTTTGATAGTATCCACACCATAGGGATATAACCCTCAAGAAGATGAGAAGACTACTGAGAAGGAGCGGGTTGTTGTGCGAGATGTGGTAGGTATGATGAGATCCTTTGAGAGGATGGCAAAGGCATTGATCAACTGCCTGGATTGAGATGAGGGAAGACCATTTGTTCCCATTGAGTGTTCACAACGTGCTCCAACTAGTAGTATTGGTATACATACAGAGCTTGAGAAAGTAAATTTTCCCAAGTTCTGGGGTGCTTTGGATGGATTAGCCGACGAGGCATGGTTGGATAACATGGAAATGTGCTTCAAAATTCATGATTACACCTCCAAAATGAAAGTTCAAATGGAAGTATTTCAACTGAAGGGGACTGCTCTTCTATGGTGGAAGAATCTCATACCTCAACTAAACATGGTCGTTGAAGATGTGTCATGGGAGTTGTTCAAGAAACGGTTCTAGGAGAGGTACTTTTCGAAGGAATTCATTGAGCGCCAGCTTAATCAATTCAACTCCTTACAATAGGGTGGTCATACGATGTCAAAGTCTGAGGCCAAATTCATGGAGCTACTTAAGTATGATCCACATCTGAACACAGAGAAGTTAAAGTTCAACAAGTTTGTGTTCGGCCTTAACTTCAACATCCATGTGAAAGTGAAGATTCTAATGCCTTAGGTGTTGGATGATGAATTTCATAAATCCCTCATGGTTGAGGTAGAACTGAACAGTGGGTGTCAGAGTAGGAATCCTTCTAGACTGACTAGAAAGACGACACTGGGAGAACAACAACATCAGACACCAGTCAGAAAAACATCTAGGGAATGAGATACGCCTAAAGGAGATATGTTCTCGACACCAAGACAAGAGGCTCCTCAATAGAAGACTCCTTACATAGGACCACAACACAAGTAGCGTCATCTGTAGCAACAACAACATTTTAGGCATGTTCAACAAAACATACGAGGATCACAGACTGTTAGGCCAACAACTTCTACTTCTAGGATCAAGAGCACTGAATCGAAGACTGGATGATGGACATGTGGAGAGCCACATTACCAGTGAGACTATACGATTGAGAAGGATAGAGCAACTACATCATCAGGACCCACTATTGTTGGAGATTTGGGAAAGGCTCACAGGGTACACACAAAAGTGAATAATGGCCAGGCAAAGAACCATTCCACTGTGCTTGATACATCATGTACAATCACTGACCAAAATTTTAGTATTTCGATAGACCAAGGTGTTATAAACAGATTTATCTCTAGTGCAATACTAAAAAAAATTAAGGTAAAGGCAGTCAAGTAGGACGAGTTCAGATACATAGAAATGACATTTGGTGCCAAATAGAAGGTTGGTGGAAAGGTTATGGACTGTAGTATTAACTTGGGATATTTTGTAACGAAGGTAGATATTTATGTCACAATCTTACGATCTTATGAAATAGTGATTGGTATGGAATGGATAGAATTGCATAACGCAATCCTGAACTATAACATGTAATGATTAATTTTGACGGATGATTTGGGATAGAGTAGAGTAATTGTAGGGAGAAACCAGGGAGTTTCTTTGAGGTTTATTTATTCTCTACAATTGCATAAGAGTATGCACAAAAGATGAAATCTATATGCAATATTAGTGCTAAACAAAAAGGGTGAAGCAAAAGAATTAGAAAAACTTCTTGTAGTACAAGGGTTTACATAATTATTTGTAGAAGAGTTACTAGGTTTACCACCTGAGAGAGAGTTGGAGTTTACAGTAGACTTGAAACCTGGAAATGAACCAATAGAGAGAACGCCATATTGAATGTCGACATCTGAATTACAGGAGTTGAAAATTCGATTGAAGGAGGTGTTGGACTTGGGACTTATAAGTCCAAGTGTGTCTCCTTGGTGTGTGCCAGTTATTTTCATAAGAAAGAAGGATGTATCATAGATATTTTGTATTGACTATCATCAATTGAGCAAAGCGATGATAAAGAATCAATACCCGTTTCCAAGAATAGATTATTTATTTGATCATATGAAGGGAGCAATGGTGTTTTAGAAGATCGACCTGAGATCGATATATCATCAATTACATATTAAGGAGGAATATATCCCCAATACCACATTTAAGATGAGATTTAGACACTATAAGTTTACAATTTTACCATTCGGATTGACAAATGCCCCAAGGGTATTCATGAGTCTCATGAATGGGGTGTTTCTCAAATACTTGGACAAGTTTGTTCAAGTATTTATTGATGGCATGATGCTTATTTCTCGAAAGAAAGAAGAGAATGATGAAGACTTGAGATTGGTTCTACAGTGTCTAAGAGAAAACAAATTGTATGGGAAGCTATCAAAATGTTCTTTTTACCAATCGAAGAATCATTACTTGGGACATATTATATCTGGTGAAGGTATCGATGTGGATCGAACAAAATTAGAGGCCATTATGGAATGGACAACACATAAAAACATAGAAGAAGTACGTAGATTTATGGGTTTAGCGGAATATTATAGACGATTTGTCGAACGTTTTTCGAAAATAGAAAATCTGATCATGGAATTGCAGAAGAAAAATAGGAAGTTCGTTCGGACTAAGAAATGCATGGAATCATTTCAAAATCTCAAGAAGTTGTTGATGACAACGCCAATAATGAAGGTCCCCAACATGGACAAAGAATTATTCGTATGCACGGACGTATCCAAGGAAGGTTTAGGCATATTTTTTATGGAAGACGGTTGAGTGATCACTTACATTTCAAGGAAATTGAGAAAGCATGAAGAGAACTACGCAACGCGTGAATTTGTGTTATAAGAAATTGTATATTCCTTGAGTGTTTGGAGAAATTATCTAATTGGATGAAAATTTGAATTAAATACAAATTACTATGGATTGTAGTATATATTTACTTAGAGTGAATTGAACGCACAACAGAGGTGTTGGTCACAACTACTTAGTGAATATGACTTTGAGATACTTACATTAAGGTAATAGTGAGAAGAGTGGAAGATCCATTGAGTCAGAGACCACACATATTCTCGGTAATAACTCTTAAGATGAATCTTTGAGAAAATATTTTAACTTTACAGGTAGAGGACGACTAGTATAAATAAGTTAAGGATAATATTGGAAAAAATACCATGATGGTACCGAAATTTCAAGGTTACTCATTATACAACAACAAATTGTTGAGATTTAACAACAAAATTTATGTACCACCTAACACCGAATTAAGAAATTTGATCTTGAGTAAAACTCATAATTAAGTAGTTTACATGGCTCATCCGAGAGTCACGAATATGAAGGTATACCTTAAGCCTATATTCTTCTGGAAAGGAATGAAAGCATGCATTGTAAGTTATGTGGCGAGATGTCTAGAATTCCAGCCAGTGAATGATGAACAATAGACATCTGGTAGGATTGTTACAACCACACTCTATTCCTAAATTGAAATGGGAGGTCATTTCGACGGATTTCATCATTGGGTTGCTACTGATGGAAAGGAGACACGATTCAATTTTCGTGGTAGTTGACACTCTGATGAAGAGGGCACATTGTATTCCAGTGCATACAATGTATCAAGTGCCAGACATAGCTGTAGTTTTTGTTAGTGATATTGTGAGGTCACATGGTGTAACAATATAGATAATATTCGATCGAGGATCAATGTTTATAGGATGTTTTTGGACCAGTTTCCAAGAGGCCTTGGGAACACAACTGAATTTTAGTACAACATATCACCCTAAGACAGATCAAAAAATAGAGAAAACAAACCAGATTTTGGAGGATATGTTGCGTATGTATGTGATGGACCAACTGAAATGTTGGGAAGATTTCCTGCCTTTGGTAGAGTTTGCTTACAACAAAAACTACCAGAGTAATATTAATATGGCATCATTTGAGTTTATTTATGGGAAATTATGTCAGACCTCATTCAGTTGGGTTTGACTTGAGGATAGGGTCCTAGTGGGACCAGAAGTGATCCATGTCAAAGTAAGTTGTAATGACCATAAATATAGCATACTTAGTAAATCTCTGAGCTTAAAAGGGTTAGGAATATTTATAAATGAAGACCTCATTCCTAAAGACCAAGCTGGATTAAGGAAGGAAGTTCAAAAGGTAAAAGAAACCAGGAAAGAAGGGAAATGGGAAATAATTATAAACCAACAGGATATTGTTAGGGATAGAGACTAGAAGGATAATAATAAATAGGAATTTGGGACACTCAGGATCCTTTTTTGGAATTGTCGTGGCTTTCCATGGCGCAAAGGTCCTATGATAAGTTGGATCCCGAGTGATATTGATATTATCTATCTATTTGAAACTTGGGAGCATGAGGAGTCTAAGATCCCTAACATGGAAGGATTTGTCTTGTTGTCAGCCTGGAACAAAAAATCCTCCCGTAGAGGAATAGGAAGCATAGTTTGTTATACTAGAAACAACATTTTTCCTCACATTCAACTTCATACGATTGACCCTCTTAATCAGTACATTTAGATAGAAATTTTGAGACACCAATGTTAAGAAGATGTATATAGCAATTTTCTATTTTTCACCTATTAATTCTACTTTTTATAGGTAATATCCTCCTGCTAGGAAACTTTAATGCTAGGATTGCAACTAAACAAAGTACTCTTTTAAGTTATGACTCCCACAATAATCATTTATGGCTATATGACGACCTTGTTTTATCTAATAACTACAAAAGCATTTATGAAGATGATGTAGGAGCATCATCAGCAAGCACACGTGGAGAGACAAATCAGTTCCTTAGCACCTTCGAATCAATTCAGAATCTTAATGTTGGTGTTTCCTGCAAATCATTTTTTTAACTGATTGAAAACTGAAGAAGATCAAAATGCTTGGGAGATGAATGATCACGATTGATTTGGGAGTTTCACTTCTAGACTTTAATGTAACAAAACTTAAGTGGTAGTTAGTTTTTTTTTCTAGGGTAGATAGGTAGTTGGAGGAAACCTTGGAGGACCTCTTGTATAAGTGAATGCATTGTATGCATGGATAGGGATACTGCAGATTGGTAGGAGATCATTGTATGCCTGAATAGGCCTATAGGTTAGTAGTAGATAGTTGTAACTGAATGTAAGTTGTTTTTATCAGAGTTGTAGCCATTTACATTTGAATGAATATAACAGAGGGATATATTGACCCAATGCATGGTGTTTCTACTGTTTACAGTTTCCCTGTTATTTTATGTTTTCATGAATGAATGAGTCATGCTATTGAGTATATGAAATTGTGAAGCATTTGGATAAGATTCAATCATTTCTCTTTGTTGAGTTAATGCAAGGTGTGCATACATTTCACAAGCAGTGAATTGACGGAGTTTGTTTCAAATCAGAAGCTCAGAAGAGATAGCATGAAACTTCCATTTGCAAGGAGTGCAAAGAGACTGTTGCAAGGTGTGCACAGTCACCTGCAAGAAGCTAAGTCTTGCATAAGAATCTGTTGCAAAGAGTGAACATATTGGAATTTTGACTAAGTGTCAAGGTATCCCTTTGAGGAGTCAAAGGGTTCAAGAAAAAATTCTCAAGAGAGATAGCGTGGAGAAATATTCAAAGGGAGTGAAGCTCTAAAAGGTTTGACAACTTATCCATCAAGATTCTTCCCGGAGGGAGCGGGATCGTTCCAGATCATTAGATATCACAAAAGTGAATGAGATTTAAGTCTTTGAGTGCACACAAGAGAGAGGATTCGTCGAAGTCACAAAGAGGCTAATGATCATTCATCATCCATAGGGACATGTGGCATAATATCTACAACTTTGGAGTAGAAGAACATCAGAAGATTTTCACACAAGGAGAAAGAGAAATTGTTGAACAGCCAAAGACCAAAATAGATATTGGTCGTTGGTCTCCAGGAGGTACATGTCAAGAGATATGAGACTTCAGGGAAAGTTACTTTGAAATATTTCAATTGTGGAGTGTGACAAAATCTTGAAGTCCTGAAGGTCAAACTAGATCACAACTGTCTGTTGTGAAGAACACATGGCAAGAAATCAGGAAGTTTAGAGGCCTAACACCCCGAAAGGAAGTTGACAAGGGTGAAGAAGATCTGGACCATTAGATACAAAAAGACATGCTTCAGAAGATTGTGTTTTTCATGTGGAAATACTCTGGGAGAAATCAAACAAAAAGTTTTAAACTCCAAAGCCCCAATAGGCGAAGTGGCTTGTGGTCCTCAATCTGTGGGAGACATGTGTCAATGGATCGTGAAATATAGGTGAAACTGCTATGGGAGAAATCGAGCGTCTAGAAGTTAAGACTTCTGATAGCCAACTTAGAGAAGTGATACAGATTTTTGATTTGGGTGGACGTGTGGCACCTAATATAGAAATTATTGTACAAAATACTCCAGGGAAAAGTGGAAGTTGGAACATCTCGAACTCCTGAAGCGTAGAGTCCCGAAATAGATCCTGATTGTTGGTAACGAGGGGGGGGCAAGGAGCATTGATCTGGTCCTGGCTAAAAGTTTTGAAGTCACAAAGCAGTAGGAGGTTAAACCTCAGGTCACAGCCCAAGGTCACATGCAGATAAGGACTAGTAAAAGGATATATCACCTGTGGGCATCGGGGATTTGGAAAAAGTGATAAGAAAGAAGGAACCATGGTGTCCATTGATCTATGAATGGAGATTGACACTGGGGAATCATTGTGGAGCCTGGAGGTGAAATTAGTGAACGTGCTAGTTCACAGCCCACTATTCACCAACTTCATTGATCTCGTTGAGACGGGGGATCAAATACCATGATTAGATCGAGGTGGCTGAGCATTTTTAAGATTGCAGAGATAGATCTCTCCAATAAAAGGAGAGCGCGTTGTCTCCCTACAATCACTATGAACTTTTGATCGATGAAAAAATCAGTAATGACCGTATCATGACCTTGAAAAACCCGAGGGTGATAGCAGGTCCTATGTTTGATTTACTCTAAGACCATTAAGGTCTCAAAGAGCTAATCTATCTCAAGGAAATTAAGATCCATGATCGAGACATCACACAACCCTGAGGGAGAGTAACGGGGTCTACATTAAGTGGTATCAGAGCCTAAAATTTGTCTGCAGATTGTAGGCAAAGGTGAGAAGGTGAAAAGAGGTAATTTGATAACATCAAATGGTATCAAAACCTTAATTGTTCCTATAGAAAACAGGTGAAGGAGGAGACAAACTGTGATTCTCTATGAATGATGGTTTCATGTATGCAGAAACAAATGGACAATGAGGTAGGCTATAGGGAAAATTTGGAGATCCTATGGGTGTCAGAATAATGCACAGAATTGCCAAGAGGGAAAGAAACGGGTGAAAATGGGTACTGAAGACCATCAATGTGGTAAAGACAAGGACCACCAGTAGAAAAACAAAGCTGATATAGAAAAAGAGCTGAGGGAGATAAGAGTAGGGATGAATAGGCTGACATGGAGGATGAAACAAGAAGTAAAGGTACACTGGACATATGAATGGCCTTGGAAGAGGAAAGTGAAGTGGCATGTCCAGAAGTTGTTAGCCATAACACAACAACAAGTAGTGAGGAAGTGGCTGAGATATGCTAAAAATCTCAGTGGCATAGAGGATAAAGTGATTCACATCTATGAAACATATATTGGGAGGAACCTTAGTGATGAGGAGGAGATGAGATCAGCTAGAGATATCATGAATTGCCAAGAGGGAAGAGATAAATTATTATATTTCCAGATGAGCGATCAGATGGGATAAAGTAGAGATCTCATGGAATTCTAGGAGGGAAAGACTGGAATCCCAATTTTCCAAGTGGGAACGGGAAAGTTGATACTGTCTG
>JASDQU010102229.1:134648-145340 GCA_032191745.1 Picea mariana
TGGGCATGGGGGCCAGGATAGCCTTACAGTATCCTGGAGCTAGGAAGCTGGACAGGCTACTTCTAGCTGGCAGGGAGGAAACATGGTTTGGGCAGAGTTGGTCAGCGCATCAGGCAGCAGCAAAGCAGCGGGCTGGACAACCGAGTCAATGGAGAAATTAGCATCAGGATGAGGTAAATTTGTATTATTCTATTAAGTAATTTTTATTATGTTATGAAATTGTTTTTCATTAATTAATTTAACATGCGTATATGTTGAATTAAAAGAAATTACTGAGTTTTCTACAATCAAGTAGAAGTTACTGTTTCAGTTTATGAAATTAATAGACTTAAATTAATGCGGTGACTACACAATTTTCTAGGTGGGAAGGGGAAAGGTGAGACTGTCTGAAGGTCTCAGGATCTCTAAAGATATTTTATATTAGCAAGGGATGTTGAAAGATGAAATGGAAGAAAAGGAAAAGGAGAGGCCTCATGTGTGTGAAGATTCATGTGGAGTTGTCGGCCTTGTCGATGAATATGATTTGAAGTTAAATAGTTCCATCACAGAGGAGGAGGATTAGAGGAGTGTTATGATCATTGGATGAATTCGAATATTCCTTCCTAACAGTCCAACAGAGGCTAGTACAAGTGTTGGACATGAGGAGATGATGCAACGGCAATCCAAGAGAGAGGCCATGGGGCTGAATTATTTTAAAATTAATTGTGTATGTGATGAAGTTGCAATAGAGGAAAGACAACCAGGAAGGAATTTCAAAGAGGAGGAGAAGGATTAGACACTAATGCCTGCCCCAACAGAAAAAGAGGATCATTCAGATGAATTTCTCACTCAATGGAAGCAAGAGCTAAAGATGTTGAAGGATTGGTTGAACAATCCAGAACCATAAAAGTCCTGCTTGGATGCAGTCATGCAAAGGGAGACAAAATTCCAAAATGAGGAGAAGTTGGAGGAAGCTGAAGATATTCCAACAAGGGAGATGACAGAAGTCACTCTGTCAGAGGAGAAAGTTGAGCAACAACTTAGTGGTGAGACTGTAGAACTAGAGTCTACAACAGAATGGTCAACTAGTTCCATAGGAAATGAAGATGATGTAGGGGATCAATATATCTATCCATTGGTAAGGATAAAACACAACAGATTAGCATGCAGAAGAGGAGGACTCAACTAACATAGACTTCTATGGAGGAGGAAGAGCACACATTACAATGTGCTTGAGAGATGGAGAAAGAAGAAAATTGGGTGGAATTGCTCAAAATTTTCATCCAGGAAGATGAAAAAGAGATAAATCTAGAATGTGAACCTATAGCAGAGGAAAGAGCAACATATACCATGTATTTTTCTGATCTGTGTGAAGAACTAGAGGCCCTAGAGAGAAGGGTAAAGATGCAAAGTCAACTAATCCAACAAGTGAAGGTGGAAGTTGATGAAAATGAGATGTAGTAAAATGGGATCAAGGAGAAGAGTCATCCAATGGACCATCTGGAAAAAGAAATAGAGGAGATAAAGATATTGATTCTAGAAGAAACACAAGGAGAAACCAACAAAGAAGTATGGGACAGAAGAAAACATGTAGGAGTAGCAGGGTACAAGAAGAAGCAATGAAAAGGTGCAGATGGATAGCTCCAAGAGAAGGTATGGGACCTTGGAGGATATAACCAATAGAGCAGAGGGAGCCATGAGCATGAGCTTATGATTTTCCCAATAGTGGAGTATGATGCAGGAGGATCGTCAACAAGCGCACGTGGAGAGACAACTCACCTCCTTAGCGCACCTTTGAATCAATTCAGAATATTAATGCTTGTCTTTCCTACAAATCTTTTCTTTTAACTAATTGACAACTGAAGAAGATCAAAATGCTTGGGAGCTGAATGATCAAGAGTGATCTGTGAGTTTCACTCTTAGACTTTAATGTAACGAAACTTAAGTGGTAGTTAGTTTATTTTTCTGGGGTAGAAAGGTAGTTGGAGGAAACCCTAGAGGACCCCTTGTATAAGTAGGTGCATTGTATGCCTGAATAGGGCTGCTGCAGATTGGTAGGAGATCATTGTATGCATGAATAGGGTTGCAGGTTAGTAGGATATAGTTGTTACTGAATGTAGGTTGTTTTTATTTGAGTTGTAGCCATTTACATTTGAATGAAAATAATAGAGGGATATATTGACCCAAGGCATGGTGTTGTTACTGTTTACAGTTTCCCTGTTATTTACTGTTTTCATGAATGAATAAGTCATGTTATTGAGCATATGAACTTGTGAAGTATTTGGATAATCTTCAATCATTTCTCTTTGTTGATTTCATGCAAGGTGTGCATACAGTCTACATGGATTCCACTGACAGAGTCTGTTTCGACTCAGAAGCTGAGAAGAGATAGCGTTAAAGTTCCATTTGCAGGGGGTGCAAAGCGACTGTTGCAAGGCGTGCATAGTCACTTATAAGAAGCTAAGTCTTGCATAAGGATATGTTGCAAGGAGTGCACAGATTGGAATTTTGACTAAGTGTCAAAGTAGCCCTCTGAGAAGTCAAAGGGTTCAAGAAACAAAGATCAAGAGAGATAGCGCGGAGAAATATTCAAAGCAAATGAAGCTCTAAAGGTTTCACACGTTATCTATCAAGATCTATCCTAGAGCGAGATCATTTAAGATCATTGGATCTAGGAAAAGTGCATGAGATTTAAGTCTCTATGTGCACACAGGAGTGAGGATTCACCGAAGTTCCGAAGAGGCTAGGGGCCATCCATCATCCAGAGGGAGAGTTGGTGTAAGATCTACAACTCTGGAGCGAAAGAACTTCAGAAGTTTTACAGACAAGGAGAAAGAGAAATCATCAAAGAGCTGAAGGACAAAATAGATCCTGGTCGTTGGTCTCCAGGAGGTACATGTCAATAGATCTAAGACTTCGGGGAAAGTCAATTCGAAAGATTTCAATTGTGGACTATGACAAACTCTGAAAGTCCCTAAGGCCAAAGTAGATCGCAAATATCTGTTGCGAAGAACAAGTGGCAAGAGATCAGGAAATTCAGAGACTTAACACCCCAAAAATAAGTCGACGAGGGAAAAGAATATCTGGACCACCAGATCCAGAAGGACACGTGTAAGAAGATTGTGTTTTTTGGGTGGAAGTACTCTGAGAGAAAGCGAAGGAAGAGAGTTTGAAACTACAAAATCCCGAATAATCGAAGTGGCTTGTGGTCGTCAATCTGTGGGAGACATGTGTCAATGGATCATGAACTCTGGGTTAAAGTGATTTGGGAGAAAGAGAGCATGGAGAAGTTAAGACTTCCAAAAGCCAAAGTCCCAAAGTGGACCAGAGCCATTGATTTGGGTGGATGTGTGGCACCTGATATAGAAATTCAGGTACATAATACTCCGGGGAAAAATGGAGGTTGGAACATCCCAAACTCCCTAAGCACAGAGTCCTGAAATAGATCCCGATCATTGGTCATGAGGGGGGGGCAAGGACCATTGATCTGGTCCTGGTTTAAAGTTCTAAAGTCGTGGAGCATTAGGAGGTTAATCCTTAGGTCACAAACCAAGGTCAGATGCAGAAAAGGATGAGTGGAAGCATCTAGCGCCTGTGGGCATTGGGGATTTGGAAAAAGTGATAAGAAAGAAGGAACCATGGTTTCCATTGATCTATTAATGGATTTCAATGCTGGGGAATCATTATGGATCTTGGAGGTGAAATTAGTGAACATGCTAGTTCACGACCCGCTATTCACCAACGTCATTGATCTTGTCGGGACGGGGGATCAACGACCACAATTAGATCGAGGTGGGTGAGAATTTTTTTGATTATGGAGATAGAGATATCTGATAAAGAGAAATAAGGTTGTCTCTCCCCAATCACTATGAACTGTCGACCAATGAACAAATCAGTAGTGACTAGATCATGACCGTGAAAAACCTGAGGGTGATAACAAGGCCTGTGTTTTATTTACTCTGAGACCAGTAAGGTCTTGAAGAGATAATCAAGCTTGAGGAGATTAAGATCCTTGACTAGGAGGTCGCACAACCCCGAGGGAGAGAAGGGGTGTCTGCATTAAGTGGTATCAGAGATTAATTTTTTTTTTTCATATTCTAGGCAAAGGTGAGAAGGTGAAAATAAGTAATATGATAACATCAAATGGTATCGGAAGTTTAATTGTGCTTATAGACAACAAGTGAAGGAGGATATAGAGTGTGATTCTCTATTAATAATGGTTGCATGTATACAACAACAAATGGACAGTGAGGTAGGCTGCAAGAAAAAGTTGGAGATGCTCTGGGTGACAAAATAATGCACAGACTTGCCAGGAGGGAAAGAAGGAGTGAAAATGGCTAGTGAAGGCAATCGGTGTGGTCAAGACAAGGACGACCAGTAGAAAAAAAAATATGATATAGAAAAATATCTCAGGGAGATCAGAGAAGGGATGGAGAGGCTGACATGGAGGATGCAGTAGGAAGAAAATGTACACTGGACATATGAAGGGCCTTTGAAGAGGAAAGTGAAGTGGCATGTCCAAAATTTGCTAGCCAGAAGGAAACAACAAGTACTAAGGAAGTGGTTGAGGCATGCTAAAAACCTTAGTGGCATAGAGGAGAAAGTGATTCACATCTATGAACTAGATATTGGGAGGAACCTGAGTGATGAGGAGGAGATGAGATCAACTAGAGATATCATCAACTTCTAGGAGGGAAGAGATAAATTCTTAGATTTCTAGATGGGTGATGGGATGGGATCAAGTCGAGATCTCATGGACTTCCAGAAAGGAAAGACTGGAATCCCAATTTTCCAGGTGGGAGGGGAAAAGTTGAGATTGTCAGAAGGTCTCAGGAGCTATGAAGAGAGTTCAGATCAGCAAGGGGTGCTGAAACATGAAATGGAGGAAAAGGAGAGGCCTCATCTATGTGAAGATTCATGTGGAGTTGCAGGCCATGTGGATGAAGATGATGAGAAGTTAAATACTTCCATCAGAGAGGAGGAGGATCAAATAAGTGTTTTGATCATTGAGGGAATTCAAATATTCTTTCCTAATAGTCCAACAGAGGCCTGTACGAGTGTTTCACATGAGGAGATGATGCAAAAGGAATCCAAGAGAGAGGCAATGTGGCTGAATGCTTTTAAAACTAAATGTGTTTGTGATGTAGGTGCAGCAGAGGAAAGACAACCAACAAGGACCGTCAAAGAGGAGGAGAAGGAGAAAACACAGATGTCTTCCCCAATAGAAAAAGAAGAGCATTCAGATGAATTGCTCACTCAATGGAAGCAAGAGCTAAAGATGTTGGAGGATTAGTTGAACAATCCAGAACCATAAAATGACTGTTAGGATGTAGTCATGCAAAGGGACAGAAGATGCCATCATGAGGAGAAGCTAGAGAAAGGTGAAGATATTCCAACAAGGGAGATGAAAGAAGTCACTCTGTCAAAGGAGAAAGTTGAGCAACAACTCAGTAGTGATACTGTAGAACTGGATTCTGCAACAAAGTGGTCTACTAGTGCCATAGGAAATGAATATGATGTAGGGGATCAAGTTGATATATCCATTATTAAGGATAAAACAAAACAAAGTAGCATGCAGGAGAGGAGGATTCAACCAACATAGACTTCCATGAAGGAGAAAGAGAAGACATCACAATGTGCCCGAATTGCTCAAAATTTTCAGCTAGGAAGATGAACAAGAGATAAATTTAGAATGTGAACCTACAACAAAGGAAATACAAATAGATAACATGGATTTTCATGATATGTGTGAAGAAATAGAGGCCCTAGAGAGAAGGGTAAATATGCAAAGTCAACTAATCCAATAAGTCAAGGTGGAAGTTGATGAAAAGGAGATGCAGTAAAATAGGATGAAGGAGAAGAGCCAGCCAATGGACCAGCTGGACAAAGAAATAGAGGAGATAAAGAGATTGATGCTGGAAGAAGTACAAGGAGAAACCACTAGAGAAGTATGGGATAGAAGAAAACCTGCATGAGTAGTAGGGTAGAAGAAGCAACAATGAAAAGGAGCAGATGGACAACTCCAAGAGAAGGTATGGGACCCTGGAGGATCTAAACAAGAAAGCAGAGGGAGCCATGAGCGGGAGCTCATGATTTTCCCAACAGTGGAGTATGATGCAGGAGAATTCTCAGCAAGAACATGTGGAGAGACAACTCAATGACTTGAAAACTAAAGAAGATCAAAATGCTTGGGAGTTGAATGATCACGAGTGATCTGGGAGTTTCACTCCTAGAATTTAATGTAACGAAAATTAAGTGGTAGTTATTTTATTTTTTCTTGGGTAGATAGGTATTGGAGGAAACCCTAGAGGACCTCTTGTATAAGTAGGTGCATTGTATGCCTGAATAGGGCTGTTGCAAATCGGCAGGAGATCATTGTATGTGTTACTAGGGTTGTAGGCTAGTAGGAGATAGTTGTTACCCAATGTATGTTGTTTTTCTCAAAGTTGTAGCCATTTACATTTGAATAAATATAACAGAGGGATACATTGACCCAAAAATGGTGTTGTTATTGTTTACAGTTTCCCTATTATTTTATGTTTTCATGAATGAATGAGTCATGTTATTGAGTATATGAAATTGTGAATCATTTGGATAAGATTCAATCATTTCTCTTTGTTGAGTTCATGGAAGGTGTGCATACTATCTGCAAAGAGTGAGTTGACAGAGTCTGGTTTGACTCAGAAGCTGAGAAGAGATAGTGTGAAACTTCCATTTGCAAGGAGTGAAAAGAGATTGTTGCAAGGTGTGCACAGTTGCCTGCAAGAAGCTAAGTCTTATGTAAGAATCTATTCCAAGGAGTGCACATATTGGAAGTTTGACTAAGTGTTGAAGTATCCCTCTGAGGAGTCAAAGGTTTCAAGAAACAAAGCTCGAGAGAGATAACGTGGAGAAATCTTCAAAGGGAAGGCAGCTCTGAAGCTTTCACGAGTTATCCGTCAAGATCTGTCTCAAAGGGAGTGGGATCATTCTAGATCATTGGATCTGGAAAAAGTGCATGAGATTTAAGTCTCTATGTGTACACAGGAGCAAGGGTTTTCTGAAGTCCTGAAGACGCTAGGGACCATCTATCATCCAGAAGGACAGGTGGTGTAAGATCTACAACTCCGGAGTAGAAGCACTTCAGAATTTTTGCATACAAGGAGAAAGAAAAATTGTTGAAGAGCCGAAGGATGAAATAGATTCTGGTCATTGGTCCCCAGGAGGTATGTGTCAACATATCTGAGACTTCGGGGAAGGTCACTTCGGAAGATTTCAATACTGGAGTGTGACAAACTCCCAAATTCCTGAAGGATGAAGTAGATCGCAACCATCTACTACGAAGAAAACGTGGCAAGAGATCATTCGAAGGCCTAACACCCCGAAAGGAAGTCGGTGAGGGTGAAGAAGATCTGGACTGTCAGATCCAAAAGGACATGCGTCAGCAGATTATCTATTTCGAGTGAAAGTACTACAGGAGAAAGAGAAGGAAAAGAGTTTGAAACTCCCGAAGCCCGAATAGTCGAAGTGGTTTGTGGTCATCGATCTGTGGGAGACATGTGTCAATGGATCATGAACTTCAGGTGGAAGTGCTCTGGGAGAAGGATAGCGTGGATAAGTTGAGACTTTCGAAGGCCGAAGTCCCGAAGTGGACCAGATCCATTCTTTTGGGTGGACGCGTGGTCCCTGATCTAGAACTTCAGGTACATAATACTCCAGGGAAAAGTGGAGGTTGGAACATCCCAAACTCCCGAAGCACAGAGTCTCAAAATAGATCCCAATCATTGGTCGTGAGAGGGGACAAGGACCGTTGATCTAGTCCCGGTTGAAAGTTTTGAAGTCGCGAAGCACCGGAGGTTAAGCCTCGGGTCACAGCCCGAGGTCACATTCATAGAAGGACTAGCGGAAGGAGATAGCGCTCGTGGGCATTCTGGATTTGGAAAAAGTGATAATAAAGAAGGAAACGTGATGTTCATTGATCTGTGAACGAAGATCGACGATGGAGAATCATTGTGGAGTGTGGAGGTGAAATTAGTGAACATGCTAGTTCATGACCCACTATTCCCCAACGTTGTTGTTCTCATTGGGGTGGGGGATCAATGACCATGATTGGATCGAGGTGGGTGAGCACTTTTTTTATTGTGGAGATAGAGCTCTCTGATAAAGAGCGAGCATGTTGGTTCCCTGCAATCATTGTGAACTGTCGATCAATGAAAAAATAAGCAATGACCGGATCATGACCGTGAAAAAACCAAGGGTGATAACATGGCCTGTGTTTGATTTAGTTTGACATCAATAAGGTCTCAAAAAGTTAATCCAACTCAAGGAGATTAATATCCTTGACTTGGAGGTCACACAACCCCGAGGGAGAGAAGGGGGGTATACATAAGAAGACCTAATTGAGAATTTGTTTGGTACTAAGTTGGTCAAGCTTTGCAACTCTCAAGACCTAATAATTTGCAATGGAGTAACAAAGTGTCCAAACTCCAACCATATTACTTGTATTCATGGGATAGGTAGTAGTGTTGTATATTATGTGATATGTGATATCCCCTTTTCCAACCAAATAACAACTTTTGACCTTTTAAATGACCATAAGCCTGATTCTAATCATAAACCTTTAACCCTAACTCTAAACTTTTCCATGAATAGGAGTGCCATTGAAGATAATTATTGTAATCAAAGGAATTTTCACTTTGAAAAAAGTAAAGTTGACATTTTCTTAAAGGATTTAAATAGTAAATTAAATCTCCTAACTTATAAGGACAACATCGAAGAACTCTATCATAATTTTACAAATACCCTTTCCACTTCTATTAACAAGTTCTCTTTCGAGGTGTCCTATAAAAATACTAATAGAACGACCAACCCTTCGTATGATAAAGAATGTAAAATTGCTAGGAAATCCATCATGGATGCTTATAATGAGTCCTTAAAAATAGATAAGATCAATACGTACAACGCCCTAATTAAAAGAAAAAAAATACACTATATCAATAATAGGTAAGAGCAACTTTCGCAACTATATAAGATGGACCCTATGAAGTTATGGAGCCGCATTCTAAAATGTAATGCTAAAGAAAAATAATATGATTCCCTTAAGGGACTGAAATTCCTACCTTAAAAGACTTTACGAGTTCCCTAATGCCATGGACATTATTCCTATTGTCCCTACAAAGGAAGAAGTTTTTTCTTGAGATGACATAGAGTTTGGGGTTAAGCAGCTTGCAAATGGGAAAGCTAAGGACATTGAAGGCTACCAAGCTAAAAATTTTAAAATAGAAGGGCCAATCCTTATCCATCACATACACAAGCTCTTCAATTTAGCAGTCAAGGAGGGATACCCTAAAACCTGGACATGAAACTTCACTATTCTTATTTTTAAAAATGGGGATAGAAACATTCCCGCTAATTATAAGACCATTATGACTAGCCCGATTTTAGCCAAGATTTATGGAATTATTTTGGAAGAGAAGATTATCCTTTGGATAGAAAGTCACGGTAAAAGAGATAAAGGCCAGGTCGGGTTTAGAAGATATCATTCAACTGTGTACCATCTTGTTACCTTTAGGATCATTGCAGAGGAGTTTCACAATACTAAAACCAATCTTTTTTGTTGTTTTTTTGACTTTAGAAAAGATTTTGAGAACGTTCCTAGGAAAAACCTTTGGAATAGGTTGGAAGAGATAAACGTTCCTCTCGAGTTGAGGGCTACTGCAATAAGGATGTATGAGAACGTTACTTCTAAGTGTAAAAACATTGAGGGCTAGTCAAAAGAGATGAACTGCAATATCAAAGTCAAACTGTAACGACCCCATAGTTACGACAACAAGCGACGTACAATAGGTAATTTTTTCTTTCTTTTTAAATTTAGCGTTGCATTAGGAAATTAAAACATCAAATAAGAGTGACGCCATCGACATAACAAGAAAATAAATTAATGAAACAAAATAATGCGTTAATAATCAAATACTACACGACATCATCATGTACCACGACACGCATGTTGATGTATTAACACAATAAATAAGAACAGCTAAATCAACAAAGTCTGTGATCATCGACCCCTCAATCCATCAATCGTAAACATAAATTAACAAGGCACACAAAGAATCATTCACAGATCGCATCATACATCATATCCTTTTCAATTTGGGCAAGCACTCTAGTCTACAACAATCATTCATTAATAATTTAAAGGCAAAATAAAAGTTGTCAACTCATCATTCAATAGAACATTAATGATACAAGCAATTTTTTTTCTTCCACCATATGGCCACATACGAGGAGGCGCGAGGTATAAGACTGTATACATAATTCGCATAACAAAATCTAATCACAAGTATAAAATTAAACATCACCCACAGTTGAGGAGAGTATCATTAATAAATTTGCTGCGCAAGATATAAGGTCGAACATTTTTTCACCACAACATAGTTCCATTACGCGCAATAATCCAAAAAACTGAGGCCCAATAACAACCACGAGAGCATAGAAAAATTTCTTGCATCAGATAAGGATCTACTTCAAGTTATTACAAGTAAGTTCAAGGTCAAGTCATTAAGTCACACATCCAACAAGGGTTCAGGTTCTGTTTCCTGTAACCCGTACAAAGTGCAATAAACCAACAAATAGATCGAAGGTCCTAAGAATCACAAAAAGGGTGACACAAAATTTACATAATTTTTTCCCGTAAGCCACAAGGAATTCAATCATCTCCTGCCCAGGCTAAGG
>JASDQU010102229.1:145390-157323 GCA_032191745.1 Picea mariana
TCAAGTCATTAAGTCACGCATCCAACAAGGGTTCATGTTCTGTTTCGCGTAACCCATACAAAGTGCAATAAACCAACAAATAGATTGAAGGTCCTAAGAATCACAAAAAGGGTGACACAAAATTTACATAATTTTTTCCCAAAAACCACAAGGAATTCAATCATCTCCTGCCCAGGCTAAGGACTCCAAGTTACCTTACTTATCCGATGAAGAAACCTCAGAAGCTTAACTAGGAGTGTGCCATATGTAAGAGTTTAGGAGTTAACTTATATAGTACACAAGGAGCTGGATCTCAAAACTTGATAAGTAACATGACAATGACTTCAACTGCTCACACGTCCAAGAAGGGATCAACAAATACAAACAAAATATATGGAACCCCCGTAGTGAGTTTCTTATCCCTATTCTCCCAATCGATACCTTGAAACCATATAAAACGGAAGCATCTACCTAGATTTGATAACAAATACTGACCCACCCTAGACTATAGCATTCACAACGGTAACCCAATCAAGGCATTCACAACGGTAACCCAATCAAGAGCGTTCAATGAAAAAATTAAGTAGGGAAGATGGAAATTACCTCAGGTATGAAGGCTATCTCCTCTATCCATTTAAATACAGGTGGGTACGAGCTTAGAGTCTTAGAGGAAATTTAATCCGAACACTAATTATATCTTAACTACTTACCAGTGTTGATAAAATTCCTTCAATTTTACATAACTCTTCACGTGGAACCCACTTTTACAATGCATGCATTCTACCCAAGTCAACCTTTCTTTTTTTTAAAATACAAAAATCATTTTTAACTCTTTACACACTTAAGGAATTCACCGATGCTGGTTTTAGTCAAGAGGAATCCGTAAAAGAGGATCTGAGTTGCCTAACGCCCCTGCGCACAAATACAACGAGTAAGATAGTGGTATCCTTACCCTCCCAAATCGACTAACGCAGGGTAGATTTCTCGTCCATTCTTTAAGCCTACAATTACTGAAGGGGGATCACGATGAAAGGGTATTTTCTATGGTAATAAAGGTATCGACCGTTACGACGGAAATCTGGTTGAACTAGATAGAAGGTTAGTTGATACCTTGTCCCAACGATGCAGGGCATCTTAGAATGGACAGGATCCACGAGTGGTCTAGGAGAAGTCTAGCAGCGAATGCTCAATAGGAATGGGACTTGCAACTGATGAACTGGACAACCCAACATGCAGAGACCACCGCAATTCGATCTACTAAAGGGGATGGTCGAAATCAGAGGTAGACAATGCATGCGTATCCTACACAAGAGGGACTACTACTGAATTAGTTTAGTTGCAGAAAACAGAGTGATTTCATCGCCGAAAAACCTTTAATTAAAAGTGCTCAAGAAATTAAGGTATGGCCCTCAGGAATAAGGTGAAGCATGGAACACGTAAGATCATGAAGTGGAGCATGGAGAGGAAGGACCCAATGAGGTTGTGAATCATGCTTCGGTGCTTTACTCCTTCGCAATGACTATTCTTAGGTTTCGCAGGTACTTGAACCCTGCAATGAGTCTCCATTGTAAAGAATCCCAACCCATAAGAGAACGTTCAACCGGTTGGATAACCAGTTCGCTAATTGAAGGATCTAATTGCAATGTGCAGTAGGCCAAGGGGATTTCACCATGCACATGCACAGTTTGCATCATGAACGCGTGGAGTGGTTTCCGTATGAAATGACCTGAGTTGTTATGTGCGCATCAACTATTATTTGAGGTTGGGAACTTAAGAACGAAGGACGAAAGGTAAGGTAAGTGATACCAATTCTAACTTGACGCTCTCCCCAACAGTTGAAGGGTCGAGTAAACCCGATCTGGATGAATGAGAAAAACAAAATTGATAGTTTTCAAGAGAAGGCGGTAGACCGGATCTGGGCATTACTTGAGAGCATGAACCAAGTAATTCTCATGTAATGAACCCTAGCGAGATGGTTAGACAAGCTAGAAGAAATTTCAATACCCAACTAAGGTAAACACTGTAATTTTTAAACCTGCTAAGTAAAGCAATGCATATAGATTCTTAAGAAAAACAAAAATTAATCAATGGCTCATACACATAGTACACAAAGATTTATACCGGAAACCCTTAACTAGGAGAAAAACTTTCAATGCTTGTATTAATTTCACCATTCAACATACAATATATATACAATGTTTTTTGGTATTACGTAGATAGCAAAACCATAATCCCTTAATCCATGATTAATTTAGAAAACTGCTAAAAATAGCAAAATCTGCTAAAATAGAAAAAACGCCCAAAAAAAAAAATTGGGGCATTGCCCTGAACCCCGTCGGCTCCGGCCTATCGCCTGGAACCGAACACTGTGCATAACCAAGGGGGGCCATACCTGGCCCCCCTAGGACCCCCCTAGGAAGAGCCTGCTGCACACGACACAAAGAGAACTACCACGGAGGGATCGTCAGATGTAGTTGTCGAATCTAACATGCCCAGACATACACATGAAAAGAATATAACACATACCCAACATATTCCCACTTGTTGTTTTCTTTGCATCCAGGGGTCCATAGGATTATATAGTCAAGAATCCAGGGAAACAATGCCCATTGTTACTCTACACCAGGAGAACTTTTCTATGCTCACAGAATTTGTCAATGAATTTGCAACATTCTTCAAAGTGTCAACATTTTCCAAAAACACCTTCTTTTCTTCAACCATGTCTCTCACAAAGTGATACTAAACATCAATATGCTTTGTCTTTGAATGATAAACTAGGTTCTTTTCCAGGAAGATTGCACTCTGACTGTCACAATCTAATCTCACTTCTTGTTGTACCAACCCAATACCTGAACACAATCTATGCAACCATACTGCTTCCTTTCTTCCATGAGTGGCTGCCATGTATTCAACTTCTGTAGTTGAAGGTGCTACTACAACCTGTCTTTTGCTCATCCAACTGATTTCTCCTCCAAATAGGTTAAACACATACCCACTTATAGATATTTTGTGATCCAGATATCCAACCCAGTCTGCATCAACAAAACCATGTATGTCCACTACTCTGTCCAATCTTGTTCTTCCTTGGTAGCACAATCCATAATTATTCCTTCCTTGGTTTTGACATATACCTTCTCAAAACTCCCACTGCATATGCAATGTCTGGTCTAGTACAGACCATTGCATACATCAAACTACCAACTGAACTGGCATGGGAACATGGGACATGTCCTCTTCTTCTTCATGTGTCTTAGGACACTGATCTGCAAATAAATTTAAATCTATAGGAATAGGAACCTTGACCAGTTTACTTCCATGCATATTAAACCTCTACAATATCGTCTCAACATATTTTCTCTTATTCAACCCAAGTTTCATGTTTGCACAATCTCTTTTAATCTCCATTCTGAAAATGATGTTCACAGCTTTGAGATCCTTCATGTCNTACAACACTACATAAATGAAGTGATTACCAACCTGCTTGGAATATACACAGTGATCAGTCGTGCTTCTCACAAATCTCAATCCAAGGATGTATGTGTCAAAATTTTGGTACCACATCCTAGATGATTGTTTCATACCATATAGTGACTTCTTTATCTTACAGACCAGCTCTTTCTTTCCCTTCACTACAAAGCCTTCTGGTTGCTTCATGTAGATTTCTTCCTCCAGATCCCCATGTAGGAATGTTGTCTTAACATCCATCTGTTCCACTTCAATATCAAAAGCAACAACAATAAATAAAATAAATCTAGTAGATGTTAACTTGGAAACAGGCAAAAAAATATCACCAAATTCAATTACATCTACTTGGGAATAACCTTTTGCTACTAACCAAGCTTTGTATTTCTCCACTTTACCTTTTGCATTAAGCTTATTCTTAAACAACCATTTTCTACCAATTGATTTTCTTCGAGCTGGCAACTCAACTACATCCCATGCCTCATTCTTATCCAAGGCATCCATTTCTTCAACCATGGTCTTCTTCCATAGTTTACTATCCTCTGAATTCATTGCTTCCTTGACATTTCTGAGATCATCATCAGTAATAGATAAAGACAAATTGGAACGGAAATCAGGTGGACTATACCTTTCTCGTTGCCTTCTTTCTCTCATAAATTTCCTCAAAACTGGGGTATGACTTTCTTCTTCTTCGTCTGCTTCATCTTATTCAAATGATTCAGATTTTGAATCATCCAACTCAAGCTCTATTTTCTCAGGTTCTTCTTTCCTTGGTAGGAATTCATGTTTGGAAACATATTTTACCTCTCTAAAAACAACATCCTGACTATAAACAATCTTCTTAGTTTCTAGGTTCCAAAGCTTATAATCTTTCACACCATCTTTATAACCAATAAAGGTACACTTTTCATCTTTATTATCTAGCTTACTCCTATTTTCCTTTAGAACATGTACATAAGAATCACAACCAAACACTCTAATATGGTAAAGAGAGGGTTTCTTTACATTCCATACCTCGTGTGGACTTTTATCATCCAACGCTGACGAGGGTGATCGATTGACCAAATAACATGTTGTACTCACTGCATCTACTCAGAATTCCTGTCCTAGCTTGGCATCGCTGAGCATGCTCCTTGATTTTTACATCAGTGTCATGTTCATCCTTTCTACAAATCCATTCTACTAAGGTGTGTATGGAGTAGTCTTATGCCTTACTATACCACACTTCTTATAGAATTCTTTGAATTCATTTCTGCAAAATTCTCCACCATTATCTATTCTCAATACCTTTATTTTCTTCTCTGTCTGATTTTCTACCATAGCCTTAAACTCTTTAAATTTATCAAATACATCAGATTTATTTCTAAGAAAATAAATCCATGTGTTCCTTGAGAAATCATCTATGAATGAAACATAATATACAGGCTTACCTAGTGATGGAATAGGAACAGGTCCAAACACATCACTGTGCATCAACTCTAAGATCCCCTTTGCTCTTGTAGCACCAGATGAGAATATTACTCGATTATGTTTACCATATATGAAATGTTCATAGAAATCAAAATCCAGATTGCAATTAGACATACCTTTATCGTGTAGTGTTCGAAGGCCCTTTTCTCAAATATGTCCTAGTCTTTGATGCCAGAACATGGTCTTCTTTCCAGGGACAATATTGTTCTTGTCTTCTTTATTTCTCTGCTCAGGGATAACAGAACTATTACACCCCATTAGTATAAGTGCTTCCCAAAAAATTGTATAGAGTTCCACACCGAACTCCCCTCATCAGTACCATTGCTCCTCGTACCATCTTGAAAGTGTCATTTCCAAATACAGTATCCACTCCTCCATCATCCAAATTGCTTATAGATATTAGGCTCCTCTCTAGTTTTGGAATGTGTAGAACCCCGGGGAGAGTTCTAATCCTTCCATCTTTTAGTAGTAACTAAACCCTTGCACATACCATGATTTTGGATGTCGAGTCATCTCCTAGGAATACATCACCACCATTGTATTTTTCACATTGAAAGAACCACTCCCTATGAGGAGTCATATGGTATGATACACCTTAGTCAATCAACCATACATCATAGTCTGCATGTGTACCTATAGATGCCATGTAAACATCACCTCCTTCTTCAGTGGAGGTTTTTGCCTCTGTGCAAGAGGTACTATAAGATCTCTTTGGTTTAACAACCTTCTTAGACTTGAAATCTTTCTTATAATGCCCTGTTTTACCACAATTCCAACATTTCCTCAAATATTTTCCTAGAGAATTATATCTACCTATATATTTAGATCTCTCCCCCCGAATACTTACCAGGATTCTTGTCTTGGGTAGGACCTATTATAAATCAAACATATGTTCTATGACCATCCATGCTTTTCCACCTCATCTCTTCAGTAACAAGGATGCAACTACATCCTCAATACCTCAATGTAGATTGAGTGGTAATACCAATTTCTACAACCAGATTATCCCAAGAGTATGGAAAAGAACATAACAAAGTGATACACTTATCTTCTTCTGCAATCGTAATATTAATAGAGACAAGTTGACTTCCCAGAGTATTAAAGGCATTTATATGTTCTGTCACAGAATCTCCATCTTCCATCTTAAGATGTTACAACTTCTTTCGAAGAAACAACTTGTTTACCAAGGACTTTGATTGATGCAAATTCCTGAACTTATCCAATAGTTCCTTGGCTGTAGATTTTCCCTAGACATTCAACAACATCGAATCTGCCAGGCAGAGTCGAATAGTACTCCTTTCTCTTCTGTCCAAATTCTCCCAATCTTCCTTCGACATACCAGTAGGTGGTGTATTAGTAGGTTGTGTACTAGTCGACTGTGTGCCAGTAGGCTGCGTACGAGTAGGCTATGTACTAGGATCCATAGCGATCCATTGTTCTTTGTCTACAAGAAGGTTCTCCATATTGAGCTTCCATAGCTCAAAGTTTTTACCATTGAACTTCTCTATATCGAGTCTAGAAGAGCTCATCATTCCTCTTTCTACACTCGAATCTCCACTGGAAAAGCTCCCACTAAACCCAGGTTTATCACAGACCCAAGATAAACTTGATATATTAATACCAAGCCAAACCTTCAGCAACAAAAGCATCCCTCTAAAGCCAAAAATGATCTCTGATACCACATGTAAGTTTTAAACCTGTAAATTAAAGAAATGCATATAGAATCTTAAGAAAAACAAAAATTAATCAATGGGGCATACACATAGTACACAAACATTTATACCGGAAACCCTTAACCGGGAGAAACCTTTCAACGCTTCATTGTATTAATTTCACCATTCACCATACAATATATATACAATTTTTTTAGATATTCTGTAGATACCAAAACACTAGTCCCTTAATTTGAGATTAATTTAGAAAACCACTAAAAATAACATAATCTGCTAAAATAACAAAAATGCCCAAAAAAAAATTCAGGGCACTACGCGTAACTAGGGGGGGCATACCTGGCCCCCCTGGGGACCCCCTAGGAAGCGCCTGATGCACATGACACAAAGAGCACTACTAGGGAGGGATCGCTAGATGCAGTTTTCGAATTTGAAGCGCCCACACACACACATGCAAATAATATAACACATACCCAACAAAAACACACATCAATTACATTACGCCCAAACAGTCTCAGAAATGCAAAAGGAAGAATCTTCAACGCTAAAAATTTTACAATACAACAAGCGAGTTTTATTTTCTGGAGGAATTAAGGATCAGTGGATGAGAGGCGATAATTGACTCAGGGGCAAGGTGATATGGGATCAACTATGAAATCGGTACCTAGAAAATTTAAGAATTATCTCAATTCTTTGCTCTTTTTACACTGCCACAGATTCTACTGCAGATACATGAGCACATACTACAAAATTTACATGTTCCAAACACCATGCAAATATCAATTAAAAGAGTTGATAAATTAATTAAATCCTGATATGCATAACAACTAAAGCGACCCAAAAAAAACTTGAAATCAACATATATATATTCATGCATCCATTCGTCCTTCTAAAATTCACTTTCTGTCAAGGAAATTATCAATCAATTTTAAATTTCAAATACAAATTTGGTGAAATTATAAATGATATTATATAATAAAATCATCTTAAGATGGATACAAATTGAAAGGAAAATACCGTAATTGATGATAGAAAAATCGAAGATCTTCTTCAGTGATGACACTTTCGAGACGTCCAGAGACAACGTAACCAATGTTGTCTTGCTGATGTTCTTCAGCTGCAGGGGATCCTTCTCACTCCCGCTTGATAATTGTGAGACCTCACTGGTATGTCCTAGCTAGAGATAGGGGTACTCTTGTTCCCCCTGAGCCCCCCAAGCCGCAAAGGGTCCATGCACAAAAACCAGAGAAAGCTATCTTCGAGATCGCCTTGCAAGGTCGAGCTACCACTCTCTAATCGAGTTGGGAATCCCAACTCCCACAAGAAAAATCAGTACAATTTCGGTAGCGTAACCTTAATCCTACTATCTATGATCCATACTACTCCTCTACCATCCTTTTTATAGTGTTTTTTTAGAGATTAATTTCCCAAACCCTCTTTAGATTCTTTTTATTAAATTTAATTAGGATAAACCTCCTCCATACACATGTCACCCGATCCCTTAGTTGCGCTAAAAATTAATTAATTAATTAATTTAATTTTGCCTATTTCCCTCACCCACCTAAAATCGTTCCTAAAAACACTCCTCGATGTCCCTTTATTACCTTACATTTCTTAAATTACTAACGCATTACTTAAGCCTAGTTGAGCTCGCAATTAGAAAGTTCCAAAGGATAGATTCCCTACTAAGTTAGGCATTCCCCTTTTTTCTTTAAGTTTCCCCTTTTCTTTGAGTTCCCCTTTTTATCTAAGTTCAGAATTAGAAAGTTTAGACATAAACAACAATTTACCATTTTAATAATTTAATCCTTCATTAAAATTTCACTTTAATTATTAATGTTTGAATTTTCTTTACCCCCTTCTTGTTACATGTCCTTTTTTTTTTTCTTGTTCAATGTTCTACTTAGACCTAGGTTTTAAATTCACTAGGCTTCGTGACAATGTTTAAGGGAAAAAATTAGTTATTATACTCTACTCATACCATCATTCATTTTAGGGTCGACCAGGTCCTAAGGAGGAATAGTTTTCTAGTTACTAGGTTTACTAACTTGCCATAGTTAAAATCGTGACATGCCCTTCAAGACACACTATGTGCTCCAAGGGTGCCACTCACCTTTTGAATGATTTTGGTAGATGCTAATCCCTTGGAGTCAATACTCTGTCAGGTGGAATACTAAGGGCCTATAAGAAATAATGCCCCTGCCTTATTGCGCGACCCTTAGAATCATCGTGAGATACTGTTATAGTCTGCCCTCACGACATCGTGGATCTCTTGAACTAGGTAATCATTAACCTATAGTTCGAGACACGGTGGGAGTGTTAGTAGGCTATGGCAAGGTTGTTTCCACACCTCTCCCTCAATATCTCTAGTTGTCATGCGTGACCCCTTTACTCCTAATTTGAGTCTAGTTAGCAGGCTATCATCATCATGGATACATCAATGAAACGTGTCAACGATAACAATCAACATCATAATATTTAATCATATGTCACATATGTAACATCAAAACATTCAAACCATAATTGTCTGGTCCCTGACTCGATCCAGAGTCCAAGGAGATCCATCGATGCGATCAGCATCCTCAAACATCCAGAGTCCTGCACAATCAGGAAAACTAGTCGATATCACTTATTGATATAAATATCATAAAATAACATATCATCAAATCCACAAACATAATCATGCTCCATAATTGAATCCTTCAATCATATAGTGAACCGGATCACTTGCACACAAGTGTACACAAGAATAATTCACATTGGGTGCATGCAAGAGCGGGATGTTACATGCACCCCCTCTTGTTTTAAACTTCATCCCGAAGTTTCACAGTACAAATAAAAAAAATAGTATCTGACAATATCTAAATGTCTAGCTATCAAAAAAGGGAAATTGATGATTCATATCATATGCATCCTCCCAGGCAAGTGAGTGTCGACTGTAATTTTCCTACCGGACCTTAACCTAATCGACAATTTGATGTTGTATCTATCGAATGCAATGGTCTAGAAAGCAGATTGGTTCCGTCGTGAGTGCACCTTGCCCAATATACGCTAGGAACTCAGTCAATCTCAGGCATAGAGTCATTGAACTAAATTCGCAGATGGACACAAGATAAACATCATGCAATGACTCAAAGAATGAGGCACAACTAGCCATTAGGCCCTTCATAATTATGGTCGACGCGATGCGCATTGGAAAACCCTTATGTCAATCTTGTGCTTCTTCCATCTCCTTTCGTATCATTTGTAATTGTTCTTTCAATTCTTGGATCGCTTTTTGTCCTACCAGGACCCCATCTTCGATTCGATCCCAACTCAAAGGCGTCTGACATGGTCACCCATAAAGAAACTCAATAGAAGGCCTGATTTTAAGGATGGAAAATTGTTTTAAAATGTAGAAACCCTGGCGAATCTTACTAATCTTTCATGTGCCAACTATAAAATGTTTATTGATATTTTTGTAAAAGTAGTCAAATTTCTAAGGATTTGATATAGTTTGTATAAAATTTTGGTGAGTTTTAAGGGAAAATAATTTTATCCTATAGAATTCGGGCGAATCATTTTTAGAATAGCGAATCTTCTTTTGGGAAAAACCATTGAAAATCAGGCCACAAGAGAAATTTATCCCCTAAAATCTTCCGTGCTCAATGGTGCCATGCTAATGGTACCTTGATGGTTTTTGTTGCACGTAAACTCAGCCAACGACAAGGACTATCCCCAACGTTTATGTTGGTCCAACATGCACATACACAACACAACCATCCCAGTTTGGTTCGTTCCTTCGGTCATCATATCTATGTTAGGGACATTTTGTACTAAAGTCCAGTGGTGTTCCCAAGGCCTCTTGGGAAACTCATCAAAAATCATCTTGCCAACATCGATTCCCTGATTAGATATGATTATTTTGGTATGTCTGAAAGTCCCAATATCTTGTCGTTATAAACTCTATCTACATATGGCACCTGATATGTCATACACATAAGGATCAAATGTTCACTCTTCGTGAGAGTGTTTATTACCCAAAAATTGAGAAGTGTCTCCTTGTCATCTGTGACAATCACAACAATAAATTCCATCGAAATGAACTCCCATTTCGATTCTAGAATAATGTGTTCTCATAGAAATCTTGTTGAATGTTTATGTTCATCCTTCACCTACTGACCTTCTAGACATCTCTCCACACAGTTGACAATGTCCTCCTTTATCTCTTTCAGAAGAATAAGGGGTTAAGCTCTGTCCTCATCTTCATGACTCCTAGATGAGCCATGTACACTGCTCTATGAGCTTCACATAAGATAAATAATTCTCAATTCGTCATTGGGATGTAAGTAGATCTAGCTATTGTCTCTCAAGATCTATTATTTTCCATGGTATAACCCTCAATTTTGGTACCGTCATGGTGTCTTTCCTGAAAAAGAAAATCCTTACCCTCTCTATACCAGTCAACATCGCGTTGTAGTTAGAATAGTTTTACATAGATTTGTTTGAAGAGGAATCACTGAAAATATGTGTGGTCTCCAAATCAAATTGTCTATCACTCTGTTCATTGTTTTTTGTAAGTAGTAAATCTCCAAATCGTAATCGATAAGAAGTTCTGACCAATGCCTTTGCCACGTGCTCAAGTCATTTTACGTAAAAAGGTGTTGTAAAACACATTGTTTCATTTTTTGTTCGAATTTCTATCGAATCAGGTAGTGTCTGCACACTCTCAGGGCAAACACGATGCCCAAAAACTCTAAATCGTGCATCATATAGTTCTCCTCATGCTTTCTCAACTTCCTCAAGATGTAAGAGATCACTCGATCGTCTTGCCTTGAGACTCCATTTAAGCCTTCCGTTGATGCTTCAGTGCGTACCAAGAATCCCTCGTCCCACCAAGGACTCTTAGTATTGGCGTTGTTGACAACATATTCTTCAGACTTCGAAATTGTTCATCACATTTCTCGGTCCACACAAACTTCTTGTTATTCTTCTGCAATTCTGTAATCGGATTTCCTAACTTCGAAGAACCCTCGACGAACCTTCAATAATATCTTGCTAAACCAATGAAGTTATGCACTTCTCAGACATTCATAGGCACAAGCCACTCCATAATAGCCTCTACCTTTGGTGGATCCACAACAATTTCTTTGTCGGATATAAAATTCCCTAAGCAATGGATCTTTGATAGCTTTGCGACTACTTCCCGTAATTTGTTCTCTCGCCACACTGTTGTACCAAGTGTAAACGTTCATCTTGATCTTTCGTCATCCTAGAAAATATCAAAATGTCATCAAGGAATACTCGATGGTAGTCAAGAAGAGTCTCCACAACCTATCCTTCTTCTGTATGAAATCAACAAGAGAAATCCAA
>JASDQU010102229.1:157449-179180 GCA_032191745.1 Picea mariana
CCTTGCATGTGCTCTCTAGTAGTTGTAGGGAAGAAATGAGCCTCGATGATACTCCCCGTTATCTTCCTACAATCACACTTCTCTTTCCTTCATCATTGGTCCAACTCAACCGCCTCATCTTACCATTGAGTATCGCATGTTGCAATTCCTACCAGCCCATATTGATCATGTCATCATAAGGTCTTAAGATCGTGACATAGGTCAGACTTCATTAAACTATCCCCAGGTTAAAGAGACCATTCATACCCCTTCCTCCAACCATATGGTTGGTACATGAAGCCACATCGATGAATCTAAACTCATTCTATCAAATGACCTTACCCAAATCCCTTCAACGTGGTACTAGAATTAGATCTCTCTGTACCATCAGGGACTAACAAATACTAAAAGTTTGTTTTACAATGGCACATGACGCATCGATCATAGTGGACTAGTGCTTGGCCTGGCAGTTATCTATTGTGGTCATAAATCCTATGGGCCTTTCCCATCTCCACCACGGTAGTGTGTCCCGTTGACTCGGTTTCTTTGGCGCTTTCAACTGGCCAATCTTGCTAGTAATGTGACTCTCCACATGTCCATCTCCCACCTCTGGTTTAGTACTCCTGGCCCCAGAATAGAAGTTGATGGCCCAATAGCCTAAGATTCGAGTCTATTCTACTGACAAGCCTAAATGATGGTTGCTAGAAGTGTTGTCGTGGATGCGGTGGTACCCTATCGGGATCCCTCTAGTGAGGAACCTATCATCAAGGTGTCATGAACGCGGGTCCTATAGACATATATCTATACCAAGATGTCTAGTCTGGCCAACGTCTGATGTTGTTGCGCACCAGATGTTGCCGGTCTAGATGGTCTTATAGGAATCCTGCCTAGACTCTTGCGGTCAAATCCTCCCTAACTAAGAGGCCTACTTGACTGCATCATGCAACATTCAAGACATTTAGGTCCTCACCTTCGCATGAAAGCTGGAGTTAAGGCCATTCACGAACTTGTTGATATCCATCTTCTTCGTGTTCATATGCATGGCATACCGAAATAGCTCCATAAGTATGGTCTCATAATCTAGCACCATACGACCACCCTACCGTAAGGCCTTGAACTCATCGAGTTGGCACTCAGAGAATTCTTCGGAAGATTACTTCTCCCATAACCATTCATCGAACCATTCCTAAAATACGGCTTCGAAGACCATGTTTAGTTGAGGTAGGAGTGTCTTCCACCTTAGAAACGTGCTCCCCTTTAGCTGAACACTATCATATGGACCTTCATGCCGAAGGTTGTAACCGTGAAGTGTGAAGCACATCTCCTTGTTATCCAACCATGCCTTGTCGGCTGAGCCATGCGTGGAACTCGCGAATGCGAGAACTTAATCTTCTAGAGTTCACCGCGAATGCTACCAATACTTGTTGGGGTGTGCTATGGACCATCAGGGGTACAAGCACCCTGGCGTTATCCCAATACAGACGGTTAGTGAAGGCCTCTGACATTTTCTTGGAAGCATCTTGTCAGACCCAACTCATCTCACGCAACAATATTCTCATGCTCAAGACTTGTTCTTCTCCTCGTGGTTGGACCCCTCTGGCATCGATTCTACTGGAAGTATCACACCTCCCCTGACACCACGTTGTGAACCTTCGCGACATCCTCTAACCATGAGTAACTCATTGACAGGTTGAAGTTTTAATTAGTGTTAAGTGATTAATTTAAGTGTATAATTCAGTGGAAGCTGTGGCTATCAACAGTCACAGGGTTGAACCCACTCTGATAACATATGTAATGACCCCGTCATTACGAAAACAAGCGACATACAACATGTAATTTTTTGTTTATTTTTAAATTTAGCGTTGTGTTAGGAAATGAAAACATCAAATAAGAGCGACGTCGTCCACATAACAAGCACATAAATTAACGAAGAAAAATAATGTGTTAATAATCGAATACTACGCGACATCACCATGTACCATGACACGAATGTCGATGTATTAACACAATAAATAACAACAGCTAAATCAACATAGTCTATGATCATCGACTCCTCAATCCATTGATCCTAAAAATCGATTAACAAGGCACACAAAGAATCATTCACAGATCTCATCAGACATCATATCCTTTTCAATTTGCATAAGCAGTCTAGTCTACAACAGTCATTCGTTAATAATTTAAAGGCACAATTAAAGTTATGAACTCGTCATTCAATAGAACATTAATGATACAAGCAAGTGTTGTTCTTCAACCATATGACCAGATACAAGGAGGCGCGAGCTATAAGAGTTTATACATAAGTCGCGTAAGTAAATCTAATCACAAGCCTAAAATTAAACATCGCCCAGAGTTGAGGTGCAAGAGTATCATCAATAAATTTGTTGCGCAAGATCTAAGGTCGAGCATTCTTTCACCACAACATAGTTCCATTACGCACAATAATCCAAAAACCCGAGTCCCTATAACAACCACGAGAGCATAAAAAAATTCCTTGCATTAGATAAGGATCTACTTCAAGCTATTACAAGTAAGTTCAAGGTCAATTCATTAAGTCACACATCCAACAAGGGTTTAGGTTCCATGTCCCATAACCCATACAAAGTGCAATAAACCAACAAATAGATGGAAGGTCCTAAAAATCACAAAAAGGGTGACACAAAATTTACATAACTTTTTCCTAAAATTCACAAGGAATTTAATCATCTCCAGCCCAGGGTAAGGACTCCAAGTTACCTTACTTATCCGGTGAAGAAACCTGAGAATCTAAGAAACCTGAGAATCTTAACCAGGAGTGGACCATATGTAAGATTTTAGGAGTTAACTTATATAGTACACAAGGAGCTGGAACTCAAAACTTCATAAGTAACATGGCAATGAATTCAACTACTTACACGTCTAGGAAGGGATCAACTAATAAAAACAAAATCTAAGGAACTCCCGCAATGAGCTTCTTATCCCTATTCACCCAATCGATACCTCGACACCATATTAAATGGAAGCATCTACCTAGATTTGATAACAAGTACTGACCCATCCTATACTATAGCATTCATGACGGTAACCCAGCCAAGAGCGTTCAATGAAAAATTTAAGTAGGGAAGATGAAAATTACCTCATGTATTAAGGCTATCACCTCTATCCATTTAAATACTAGTGGGTACGAGCTTAGAGTATTAGAGGAAATTTAATCCCAACACTAATTGTATCTTAAATACTTACCAGTGTTGGTAAAATTCCTTCAATTTTACATCCCTCTTCATGTGCAACCCACTTTTACAATGCATGTGTTCTACCCAAGTCAACCTTTCTTTATTCAAAAATACAAAAATCATTTGTAACTGTTTACACACTTAAGGAATGCGCTGATGCTGGTTTTAGTCAAGAGGAATCTGTAAAAGAAGATCTGAGTTTCCTAACGCGCCTGCGCGTGAATACAACGAGTAAGGTAGTGGTATCCTTACCCTCCCAAATATACTAACGGGGGGTAGATTTATTGTCCATCCTTTACGCCTTCAATTAATGAAGGGGGATCGTGGTGACAGGGTATTTTGTCTGGCAATAAAGGTAAGAATACCTTGTCCCAACGATGCAGGGCATCTCAGAACAGACACGAGATCCACGGGTGTTCTGGGCGAGGTCTAGAAGTCAATGCTCACCCGTAATGGGACGTGCAGTGGACGAAATGGATATCCCAACACACAGAGAACACCGAAATTCGATCTAGTAAAGGGGGTGCTCGAAATCAGAGGTAGAAGATGCATGCGTATCCTGCACTAGAGGGACTACTACTGAATTAGGTTAGTTGCAGAAAACAGAGTGGTTTCATCGCGAAAAAACCTTTAATTAAAAGTGCTCGAGAAATTAAGGTATGTCCATAGAGAAGAAGGTGGATCACGGAACACGTAATATCATGAAGTGGAGCACGGAGAGGAACGCCTCAATGAGGTTATGAATCATGCTTCAGTGATTTAGTCCTTGGAAGTGACTATTCTTAGGTTTCGCAGGTGCTTAAACCCTGCAATGAGTCTCCATTCTAAAGCAACCTAACCCATAAGAGAACGTTCAACCAGTTGGATAATCAGTTCACTAACCGAGGAATCTAATTCCAATGCACAGTAGGCCAAGGGGATTTCACCATGCACAATTCGCATCATGAATGCGTGGGGTGGTTTCCGTATGAAATGACCCGAGCTTTTATGTGTGCATCAAGTATTATTTGGGGTCGGGAACTTAAGAAAAAAGGGCGAAAGGTAAGGTAAGTGATTCTAGTTCTCACTTGATGTTGTCCCCAACAGTTGAAGGGTCGAGCAAACTGGATCTGGAAGAACGAGAAAAACAAAATTGGTAGTTTGTAAGAGCAGGCACAAGACAAGATCTGGGCCTTACTTGAGAGCATGAAACAAGTAATTCTCATGCAATGAACCCGAGCGAGAAGGTTAGACAAGCTGAAATCTCAACACCCAACTAAGGTAAAAAAACACATCAATTACATTATGCCCAAACAGTCTCAGAAATGAAAAAGGAAAATCTTCAATGCTAAAAATTTTACAATACGACAAGGGAGCTTTATTCTCTGGAGGAATTCAGGATTGGTGGATGAGAGGCAGTAAAAGACTCAGGAGCAAGATAACATGGGATCAACTTTGAAATCGGTACCCAAAATTTTTTAGAATTATCTCAGTTCTTCGTTCTATTTACACTGCCACGGACTCTACTACAGATATAGGAGCACATACTACAAAATTTACATGTTCCAGACACAGCCCAAATTGCAATTAAAAGGGTTGATAAATCAATTAAATTTTGATATGCATAACCACTACGGCGACCCAAAAAAACTTGAAATCATCATATATACATCAATGCAGCAATTAGTCCTAAAATTCATAGTCAGTCAAGTAACTTATCAATCGATTTTAACTTTCAAATACAAATTCTATGAAATTCTAAGAGATATTACATAATAACATAACCAACGTTGTCTTGTTGATGTTCTTTGGCTGCTGGCGATCCTCCTCACTCCCACTTGCTAATCTCTAATACTTCACCGGTACCTCTCTACCAATGCTAAGGGTACTCTTCTTCCTCCTGAGGCCCCCAATCCACAAAAGGTCCACGCACACAAACCAAAGAAAGCTATCTCTCAGCTCAACTCACAAGGTCAAGCTACCACTCTCTAATCGAGTTGGGCATCCCAACTCCCACAAGAAAAATCAGTCAAATATGCAGCGTAACCTTGCGCCTACTAGCCATGATACATACTCCTCGTCTTTTATCGTTTTTATAGAATTTTTTTACTGATTAGTTTCCCAAACCTACTTTAGATTCTTTTTAGTAAATTTAATTAGGATAAACCTCCCCCGTACACATGTCACCCAATGCCTTAGTTGCATCAGAAATTAATTAATTAATTAATTCGATTTTTCTTATTTCCCTCACCCAACTAAAAACATTCCTAAAACCGCTCCTCGGTGTCCCTTTATTCCCTTACATTTCTTAAATGACTGAGGCATTACTTAAATCCTAGTTGATCTTACAATTAGAAAGTTCCAAAGGTTAGATTCCCTACTAACTTAGACATTCCCCTTTTCTTTAAATCCCATTTTTATCTAAGTTCAAAATTAGCAAGTTTAGAGATAAAAAACAATTTACCCTTTTAATAATTTAATCATTCATTAAAATTTCACTTTAATTATTAATGTTTGAATTTTATTTACCCCCTTCGTTACATGTCCATTTAGTTTTTTTTTTTTTCAATGTTCTACTTAGACCTAGGTTTTAAATTCACTAGGCTTGGCGACAATTTTTAAGGGAAACAATTAGTTATTATACTTTACTCATACCATCATTCATTTTAAGGCTGACTAGGTCCTAAGGAGTAATAGTTTTCTAGGTACTAGGTTTATTAACTTGCAAGACTTAAAATCATGACGTGCCCTTCAATATGCACTACGTGCTCCAAGTGTGCCACTTACCTTTTGACTGATCTTGGTATACGTCGAACCCTTGGAGTCAATACTTCGTTAGGTCACCTTGTGGGAGACTAAGAATCTCTAAGGAATAACGACCCTGCCTTATTGCACGCCCCTTAGAATAATCATGAATGACTATCACAGTCGGCCCTCACGACATCGTGGATCTCTCGAACTAGGTAATCGTTAACCTACAGTTCAAGGCACGACAGGAGTGCTAGTAGGTTGTGGTAGGGCCGCTTCCACACCTCTCCCTCAATATTTCTTGTTGTCATGTGTGACCCCTTTACTCTTAATGTGACTCTGGTTAGCAAGCTATCGTGATCCTGGATCCATCAACGAAACATGTCAACAATAACAATCAACATCATAATATATAGTCATATGTCACATATGTAATATCAAAACATTCAAACCACAACCGTCCGCCCTCTGACTCGATCCAGAGTCCAAGGAGCTCCATCGATGCCATCAACATCTTCAAATGTCCAGAGTCTTGCACACTCAGGAAAACCAGTCAATAGCACATGTCGATATAAATATCATAAAATAACATATCATCAAATCCACAAACATCATCATGCTCCATAATTTAATCAGTCAATCCTATAGTGAACCATATCACTTGCACACAATTGTCCACAAGAATAAGTCACTTCGTGTGCGCGCAAGAGTGGGATGTTACACAAACAAGGTTGTCCCTTGTCCCCTACCCTTTTTGGCATATACATTGACAAGTTAGAAGTTTTCTTGGAAAAAGCAGGTTGTGTCGGCCCTACTATCATTGGTATAGTCATCAATCTTCTTCTGTATGTCGATGATATCATTCTTATGGCAAGGAGTCCTCATGATCTTGAAAACAAACTAAGAATCCTCAATGATTTTTGCTCCAATATGAGTATGACTATTAATACTGATAAGACTAAGCTCATGATTATTAAATCCAATAAGATGCTTTATGATACCTTTGTATATGACAACAACAACTTGGAGGAAGTGAATTCATACAAATATCTTGGAATTGATATTCACCACAATATCAATTGAAATTATAACATTGAGAAAAGGATTATTGGGGGATGAAAAGTTGATTATGGGCTTGAAAAAAATTGTAAATCAGTTGATCTTTGGAGTTGGGATAAGAAGAAAATCATATTTGATAGTCTTGTTACACCTTTTATTCTTTATGGATGTGAATTTTGGAGTTGTAGTATCTTTCGTGAATCTTGGAGAAAGATAGAGAAAATACAAAAGAATTTTATAAGCTATAATCTGAAAATTAAAGGAAATACCTCATATCCCATCATTCTCTTAGAAACAAGTTTCTCCCCCATTGAGAGCATGGTTATGACCAGATACATAATGTATAAGAACAAGTTAAACAACATGGAAGACAAAAGGCTTCCTAAAATTGCTTCAAAATCGAGTCATAACCACCATCGACTCGAGAGAGGATGGCATGAAGATGCATGGTCTTGGATAAACTATTGGGGAATCATGGAAGACACCATTTTGCAAAATAAAGATATTATTAAAAAAAAACATCAAATCAAAATTTAAAGAGAAAATGTGGTGTGATAAAGAGTTAGAAGAAAAAAAATTTAAGGTATTATGAAGATGTAATCAACCCTAAACTAGAAGATCAAATATATTTTTGTCAAGTGTAAAGAAACAAATAAACATTGCTAATATAAGAACAAATTCTCATGAGCTCCATAGTGATACTGGGCATTGGTCAATTCCTAAAACGCCATGGGATGAAAGAGTGTGTCACCTTTGTCACGCTAAGATGGTTGAAGATGAAAAAAAAAATCTCTTAGATTGTCCAGCCTATACCCATAATAAATTCATTTTCAAATTATTTGTCACACTACAAACCTTCCTAACCTCTTAACTCAACAAAACCATGGTGATCTTGGAAAGCTTCTCTTAATACTTTTTGAGCACATAAACAAAATTCTAAAAAATCGCAAGTAATCACTTACCATATTAAGATATGATAAACCAATTCGATCTTATTGGAGTTAATCATCATCATCATATATATATTATAGAAATTCCAAATTTTATATATTGAAAAAAATCAATTTTATATAGTATAATATAATACCAATAATAAGGTCCAATTCAATCTTAAAATATTAAACAAAGTGGAAATATTAAGGACATTTACAAGAGGTCAAATGCAAGTTCCATATACTATAGCATACTTATAAAATAACATATCTAGTATAAATATCATTTCTCGTCCTTTGATAATTCTTTAATGGTTTTTCCTTCTTTTTAATCTCTCATTATCCTTTAACATACAATCATCCACTTAACTTTTTTTTTTATCATTTTCTTTTTTCCCATTTTTATTAAAAAAAGTCCACATTAATTCGTTGAAAATCCAAAAGTGGAATATCATTATTTATATGTATCTTTCTACCACCTAAAAAGGCCTCACGAAAAACTATTTTTTTTAAAAGGAGTGTTTTTAGAATCAATGAAGATAATATATAGATATAGATAAATATAAAGAACATAATAAATTATTATTATTTATATAAAAAAAAAATATTATTATTATTATTTATAAATATTATAATTTAAAAATATTTTTTTCTTAATTTGAACACGATAATTTTTTTATTAATTTGATAATTCTTTTATTAATATGAACATGATAATTCTTTTATTATTATAATGATATGATAAAATGTTATTAAAATTTAGAATAAAGAAACCGTTGGATGAACCCTTTAAAAGAATGTTACCCTAAATATAGTGTACATATAAATATACTATACATATAGAGGAAATGATAGAACGAAAGCATGCAGTACTACATTAAAAATTTGAAAGGGTTTTTGTTCCAAAGTCAATATATTATACATATAGAGGAAATGATAGAACGAAAGCATGCAGGACTACATTAAAAATTTGAAAGGGTTCTCGTTCCAAAGTCAATTCGATCAATTCATTTTTCAAAATCATAGAGGTATAAAACAGTAAAAAAAAAAAATTAACACAATATTTTAAAATTATGATTAATTTTTAATCTTATTTTATATGTATATATTTTTAATTTCATTTTATATGTATATGTATTTATATTTGTTAATTATAAATATGTTATATAATATTTAAAAATAAATTTAATTTTTATAAATATATATTTATTCATTATTCGAGTGATTTTCTTTAAATATATGAAATCTCCTCCGAATAATGAAAATGGTTTTTAAAATAAATTCTTCAATTAAAATTAAGAAAAAAAATGTAATTCAATCAAAATTAAGAATATATAGTTAAAATGAGTTTTCTAAGTCAAATAGAGAGATAGTTTTACCGCACATATCTATTCGTTAAGAAAAATAATAGAATTATTAAATTCATTTCAATTATTTTTTTGGTAAAATTTTAATCAAAATTAAGAAAAAGTAATTAAAATTGAGATTTCCAAGTAAAATTGATTGACAAATAGCAATAATATAGTAAAAAAAAAAAAAAATCTACAATAAACTATATGTGAATTAATTAATTTTTTTTCAATAATATCCTCAATGAAGTTAGGCATGGATTTTATGTTTTTCTATTCAATTATGTTATTTTTCCACAAATATTTTGCATTCATTCTACTAAAGACATTTAGTCAAACATATTGAGAGCATCCTGGATACACTTGGAATAGGAAAGAATCATGGAAAAATATTTTCTACAATAAACTATATGTGAAATAATTAAAAAGAAATAATTTTTATTTTTTTTCAATAATATCCTCAATGAAGTTAGGCATGGATTTTATGAATTTCTATGCAATTATGTTATTTTTCCACAAACAGTTTGTATTCATTCTACAAAATACATTTAGTCAAACATATTGTGAGTATCCTAGATACACTTGGAATAGAAGAGAATCATGGAATATTTATTATGAATGGAGATTGAATGTAACAATCCAATGACTACTGTAGTAGTTGCAATACATCAACGGGAAACACACAATACAAGCCAAAAACTTGGAATCATGCCATGTCCACCTCAATACATGAGATCAAACCCTCCAAGTGTCACAACCTCTCCAAACAAATCACTACAATCCAAAACTGAAAATAAGCTCAAGATGAAGATCCAATGAAGATCCTGGATGGATCCTCCTACTTGTCTAGCTAGGTTGGATATTGCACCACTGAAACTAAACGTGCAATAGAAGGGTTTTGCCCAAAACCCCAATGAAAAGGCACTATACAAGAGTACTCAATAATATATCAAATAATAATACCAAAGTGAGGCTCTAACCCTCCTTCTATCATTTTTCCATTCCTTCTAGAGCTTTCCCCTTTTTTGACAAAATCAAATGTAACTTCTAGAATTTCCCCTTTTTGACTGAATCAAATATAACCTTTATTTTCCCTCCAATTCCCACTTTAAGATTAAAATTCACTTTAAAAATGCTTAAGTAACTTATTAATCTAAATTTATTTTACTTCCCTAGTGTCACTTTAAAATCATAGCAAATTCTAACTAACTGACATTAAATGACCCCCCTTTTCACACATTTTTTTCCACTAACAAGCCACAAAATTCCTTCTACCGCAAAGCAAGGGAACCCAACAATGGGGACATGATAAACCCTCCCTCACCAAATATTGTTTTTCCTCAAGCAATGCCATCATGACCCAGTGCTCCATCGAATGATCCATACTGAAACTGAAAATGATGTCAGGATATCAAACTATCATATATAATGTGGAGCATATAGCATTGGTATGTAAGGTGTTAATAGAATAATCCACCTGATTATTGTTGATAAGCCAAGAAATCATAAGCTGCATAAAATCGATCAAACCCTCGAAGGACCACTCCTCCAAGAAGCCAATCCTAAGCCTCCCAAAAGTAAACTCAAAAAAGTCATAACTGTCAAACAATGTGATCTTAGGGTCCAAAACTAATCCTGGAAAGATACCACCATGCTAAAGTTGCACCACTCTGATCATCTTTGTCAGAACAATGTGCCCAGTCGACATCCTCCTCTCCTAGAACCCCAAGCTAATATCATCGAAGGGATTGAAGACATCATCTTGAATCCTCTCATGTGAAGGTGTCTCATTGAAGTCTAAGCCTGCAAGTCCACGGTTCGCCTCAAGCCTATCCTGCCCTATAGAGTAAGTCTTGACCTCCCATTTTTTGATGTCCAAAAAATAAAGCAGACCAATCACTATCAAGACTCTATTGACAATCATCTGAATCAATCTATCACTCAGTTTAATTCACGGATGCCACCACCAAATAGGAAGTCCACCACTCCTAATACCTATTAAATGTTATTGTACCATATTGGTAACCATCAGAGTCAAAATGAGCCAAGTCCCTCATATTCGATCATCTGGAGAAATCCTAGTACTATGATTCAACTATGTGCATGTTGATCAGTTCAGCTCCCTCCAAAATGCACCAGGAATTTTTCTATCTTGATCATCATCTATGTACCTAAGTAATATGTGGAGTCTAAATAACTCCCTGGAAAGTAGGCCTGTCACATGTGGTGCAACATTATCATATGAGTATTCAGAATGCCCTGTCAAAGATGAATCATGTGTATCCCTCATAATATCCTCCCTAAGTGTGGAATCAAGGAATATATGTGTGCAACCTTTGTAGTGGATAATTCCATCCACCACTCTGTCAGTTGAAATCTATGTGAAATGATCCAATACAATATGGATCTCCTCTTGTGCTCCAACTACATAACCCAAATGAAAGAATTCTAACATGGCTAGATACTTTTGTCTGCCACCCACAACTGACTCATGTGAACCCTCCATGTCCAGTTGAATATATTGATGGCCTCAAAAGGTGGCAATATATTCCACTTCCTCCTTCCCAACTGGAAAGTGTTAGGTGCATTGCTCAACCCCAACGATATGACCAAGGACTCAAGATAATGTCTAAGAGAAACCTTGCAGGTATCATGTTCTCTCTCCCTGCCCTGGTGATATCTCACTTGAAGATCAATCTCTGAGGGATATACCTCTCCATGAATCTCTTCCATCCACTCATCGATCTTGGATGAACCAAACTCAATGATAGGTCTGAAGTCTCTGTCTGGAGTTCTTCCCAGGGAAACATCCCAAAAACCCATTGCATACCATCGTACACCACTATCCCATCATATAATCATGTACCATAATGTATGCTATATGTGCCACTGTATCGATCACTATACTAATATAAAGTGAACCTAGATCCCAGGGTGATGTATCCACATCTATCCTATACTCAGTTCCCCAATCTTCTGGTGCATATAATTCCTTGTTGGATGGTCCAAAAGGAATTTTCTCAACTACCATCTTTGTAGCTAATCCTTGAGCCAAAATAAACAACTCATAATCCTTGCAATGCACACGATCAAAACTTTATGTGTCTAAACTCTACCGCAACCCTAAATACTCTTCACGTGGGTTTGTCACAAGAGGCTCCTCCCTCATATCATGAGTGACACTCATTATCTCATGTGTCATTTCCAAAATAGATGATGAAGTCTCTACTGTTATCAATGATGAGGATTGTGCCAGACTAATCTAGTAACAAAGCTCCTCATCTCTCTTTCTTTGTCTTCAACAATTTTAAGAGAAAGGTCCATATCCATGAACAACTACATGTAATCAGATTTCATCTATTCTAGTGCTTCTTTGATGATGCATAATTGAGAGCTAGTGATCCCATATGGAACGTGTTTTTTTTTCTCCTCCATCTGATATTTCCACATAATCTCTTCAATAAATTTATGAGTATCATCTACCATTTTCAACAGCTGTACAATATTCTCCTCCTTGACCAATAATTGGTCCTCCAAACTCTATCAAGGTGAAATCACATCCTTCTCATCATTGGCATCATAAATGAGATATGGTGTTGAATCCGCATCATGTGTAGGTGTTATCCTATGTGAACTACCTTCATCATAAGTATGATGCATAGTGAAAGATGTTGGATCCCCAACATCAATTTATTGGAACATATGGTCATCATCAGGTGTTTCATCCTCATATTCTACTAATTTATAATAGGTAAACCCATCCAAAATTCTAGTGTCATTGGTCTCATTGGTTAATTTTGATGATGTCTCATAGGCTATTGTTTGGTCTTCCTCTATGCGCAAATTCTCCTCAGGGGTAGACACATGCTCCTCCACCTATTCTCCATGCTTATCGCCTTTTGATTTTTTCGTTGTTCCTTTCAAATAAGTATTGTTCCTATCTCTAATCTCCCCCCTTATCTTGATTTCGATATAATCCTATAATTATAGAGTAGCTTGGATCTCTTCGTTGAACTTCTCATACTCATCATAGTAGTTTGTGTGCTCTGCATATAATAACCAGAATATTGGGTACTTTAAAAATGATGTTAGTTACTTATGATATTTATCTATAGATTCCTTATTGGTATTCATATTTTCTTACACATGTATGTACATAGTTTGATTTCATTTCCATTGTTTCCCCTTACTGTAAATCTCGCGGCTTTTTCTGGAAAAAACCCTGAAATTTTTCTGAAATTGAAATGTTGATAACTTTACTTCCCGAACTCTATTTCGGCTGATTGTTTTTTGAAATTGGGTGCTTTTTAGAGAGGAATTCAAACATCCAATTATTTTTGCCAAAATATTCTTAGAAAGTTTCATATCTAAGTCTAAAGTGTGTCGTCCTTTCTTTTCCCTAAAAAAAACTAAAAACCCCATTTTTTTTTTTTTTTTAATCCAAAATCAAATGTGTAAAAAGACCCCCAATTTTTTTCCCTTATTTGAAAAAGGAAAGTGCTCTAATGAAATCAAAGGATGGTAATATCACCAGCTATGACACCACTGTAATATCCCCAATAAAGCTAGGCAGAGATTTTATGAATTTCTATGCAATTATGTTATTTTTCCACATATATTTTGCATTCATTCTACTAAATACATTTCATCAAAAATATTGCAAGAGTCCTAGATACACACACTTGGAATACAATAGAATCATGAAATATTTTAATATGAATGGAGACTGAAAATATGAATCTAATGGTTGTTATGGAAGCTGCAATACATCAATGGAAAACACACAATACAAGCCAAAAACCTAGAATCATGCCATGGCCTCCTCAAAATATGAGATCAAACCCTCCAAGTGTCACAACCTCTCCAATAAAATCAATACAACCCAAAACTGAAAACAAACCCAAGATGCAGCTCCAATGAAGAACCTGAATGGATCCTCCTCCTTATCTAGCTAGGTTGGATATTGCACCACTGAAACTAAACCTGCAGTGGAAGGGTTTTGTCCAAAACCACAACGAAAATGATGGATACAAGAACACGCAATAATATATCAAATCATAATACCAAAGTGAGGCTCTACCCCTTCTTTTATCATTTTTCGATGCCTTCTAGAACTTTTCCTTTTTGGCCAAATCAAATGTAACTTCTAGAATTTCCCCTTTTTTAATAAATTAAATATAATCCTTATTTTCTCTTGAATTTTCACTTTAATATGAAAATTCACTTAAATAATGGTTAAGTACATTATTAATCTAAAGTTATTTTACTTCCATAATTTCACTTAAAAAACATAACATATCCTAACTAAGTGACATTAAGTGACCCCCATTTTTACACTTTTTGTCTCCATTGGCAAGCCAAGGAAGTCCCTTCTACTACAAAGAAGTGGAACCATTCTACAAAAATGTATATAACCTACTTCCTCTAGTTTTGAACATGTGACCTCCAAGGAGGAAACATAAAGAAGTAAACTTCACATTTTTTAAATTTTACTATAAATAATATCAAAACAATATTATTATTTTAATTAAGATATTAAAAAAATGTGATTTAAATAATTCTTAAGAAAGTATGCTTTCTAGGTCACAAGTCCAAATTCATAGGGGGTAGGGTATGTATACCTCTATAGGGGGTCTCACACACCAAGGTGGTGTCCTTAAAATAAGATTACTATTATTATTATTTAAACAACCAAAATAATGTTATTATTTTAATTGATCTAGAGACCAAATTGGAACCTCTGGATTTGAATTTATGACTTCCAAGGATGAAACACATGTTTGTAACCTTTAGGCCCACTCAAGTTATATAATCTTTAAATAATCAATACATATAGATGTTTGAGAATCGATGTTACCATGTTTTAATTTTGATTATCTTCTTAGAAATAAAATTTGAAGATAAAATATAAGTAATTAAGAATTTTTTTTAAGTTTTATTTTAAATTTTTATGAATTTAAAATAAAATATTTAGATTAATTTTATTTATATAAATTAGTATAGATTTTTTTTTGTTGAAGGAAACAATGCCTTAAAACTCCTGAATTATATTCTTGGCTTCTAATTTTGAAGAAAATTCTTTTTTCCACATTAAACATGAACTCAACAGTATGACAATCATGGGAAAAACTTACATCTTATCTAAACAAAAACTGGTATAGGGAAAAACTTGCCTCTTATCTAGAAAACTGGTTAAAAACTTGGTGATGTACTCCTCACACATCCCCATAACTATATTCACTGCCACTTGTTCACGTTTTTTTAATAAGCACAGAAAGCGCGTCATGGAAATTTCTAATTTTGAAGAAAAAATATTTTTCCACATTAAACATGAACTCAGTAGTATGACAGATCATCGGAAAAACTTGCCTCTTATCTAAACAAAAACTGGTATCGGGAAAACTTGCCTCTTATCTAGAAAACTGGTTTAAAAAATAGGTAATGTCGTCCTCACACATCCGATAACTATTTTCTCTGCCACTTGTTGACATTTTTTAAGAAAAAGCACAGAAAGCACGTCATGGAAGACACGATCACCAGGCATCGCTAGGTATTTATAACCACTCACTTGAATTGTAGTCTGCCACTAGCGATTAATGGATGTATGTGTGGGCATGCCGTGAAATGCGGGAATAAACCCGCCATGGAATGTCTGATTGGAAGGATCATGCATTGTCTTCGAAGGGATTGGACTGAGGGTTTTCGAACTATGGCTATACGGAAGCTCGAGACTCATGGAGCTATCACACTTATGGATAGGAGAAACGAGCGCACGAATCAAGAGGTAAATCGTGTAAACTAAATGGTGGCTAGTGACTTCCTAAATAGTGGCTAGTGACTTCCAGGTTAGCCAACTTCCTGTCATCCTTACTTCTCATTTTTCTTTCTCTGAAAAAAAATATTTGGGAAATAGTTTTTACTTCAAAGTTTTGCAGAGTTGGTGTGGGCCTTTTATCTCGGGGATAGTTTTCAGTGGACATTTTATTTCTTTGAGTATCATTCTTTAGCGAAAGAGAAACTTTTCTGCGGCGTGAAGAGAAGGAAACCATCCAAGATTTCCAGTGAAAAAATATCAGAACTGGAATGTGTTTTGGGAAGGTGGAAGATATATTAGAATTGCTTCAGCTCCAGATGGGGAGGATTGAAACCTTAAAGATAGATTTTCAACAATTTCATATCAGAATTGCTTCAGCTCCAGATGGGGAGGATTGTAACCTTAAAGATAGATTTTCAACAATTTCATAGTACGGTTATACCGAAGCATGCGGATTCTCTGTTCAGTGCCTCAAAGAACCTTGAATCTATCAATTTATTTATATCCAAACCCCGAAGAGGAAGATTCAGGAGGTCGTCCACAAAAGGAGAAGTGGAAAGATATAAAAAGGAACTAGAATCTCTACAGGAGGAAATGGACACTAGTGAAATACAAACCAGACATCTAGAGCAGGAGAAAGAGCACTTTCAAAATTATTTGAGGGTGCTCCATAATGACGAAAAGGAATGGAGACTAAAATCCATAGATTGGTGGCTCCAAGCAGAAGACAAAAATACTTCCTTTTACCATAAGCATGCCAAAGCAAGACATCACAAGAACACAGCGGAGGAAATAAAAAAATCCACAGGAGGTGTACTCAATTCCTTTGAGGAGATAAAAAAGGAAGCCTCCTCTCACTTCAAAAATCTCTACACCTAAGATGGAGTAGACAATAGAGAACAGAGTTTGCAGTTCATGGAACATATACCACAACTGATAAAGGAACAAGATAACCAAGAATTGGCTAAGGTGGTCAGATAAGAAGAATTTAAAGCAGTTGTCTACCAATTTTTTCCCAATAAATCCCACGAGCCGGACGACTTCACTCTCCATTTCTATCGAAATTGTTGGGAAATTATTAAAAAGGATTTAATCTGTATGATCAGATATGTCCAAACTACTTCCAAGTTAGAAGGAGCCACTAATACTTCTTTTCTTTCCCTGATTCCTAAAGTAAAAAATGCAAACTCCTACAAAATCCTATAGAAAATATAGCAAATAGGATAAAACATATGCTCCCTCAGATCATTCTCCCAAATCAAGGAGACTTTGTGGCTAAAAGGAAAATCTGGGACAACATCATTCTGGTGTAGGAGGCCATTCATACCAGCGTTACAAATAGAGCAAAAGGAATAATAATCAAATTCGATATGGAAAATGCCTTTGATCGAGTGAAACATGAGTTCCTTTTTGACGTGCTAAAAAAAATTGGTTTCAACAACTCCTTTGTATCCTGGATTAAGGCCTGCATTTCGTCCCCTTGGATATTGCCCCTAATAAATGGGAGCCCAACTCTGTTATTTCAATCCAAAAGAGGACTTCAACAAGGATTCCCACTCTCTCCAATGTTGTATATCATCATGGAAGAAACCCTAAGTAGAAGGATGGAGCATGAAAGAGCCACCAAAAATATTCCAGGGCTGAAAATAGCTAGGGGTGTCAGAAGGATAAATAACTCGCAATTCACTGATGACACTCTTCTTCTTGGAGGAGCTTCACAAACAATGGCCAGAAGATTCAAGCTAGTTCTTTATCAATATGAAATAGCCTCTTGGGGAATTATCAATAAACATAAAATCCAAATCTATGCTTGGAACATAAAAGTGAGTACAAAGGCTTGAATTTCCAGCATCCTCCAATTCTCCTTCTCAATAGAATGGAAATATTTCAAGTACCTTGGCATACCCATCAGTATCAAAGCCCTCCCCGAGGAGGCTTGGCAGGGAATTCTTCAAAAACTCAAAGACCAATTTGAAATTTAGGGAGAAACATGGTTGAATCCAGTAGGTAGGATCATCTTAATAAATTTAGTATTATCCTCCTTTCCAATATTCCAATTTTCATCCCTCTACAGACCAGTGGGATTCAAAAAATAAATGACCAGAATTGTCAGGAAATTTCTTTGGCAAGGGGGTAAAGACAATGATAAAAATTCCATATGGTAAACTTGTCTATTGTTTGCGCCCCTAAATAAAATGGGGGATTGGGTATTTGGGACCCAAAAATGATAAACTTAGCCCTGGGGGAAAAGATAATCTCGCATGTAATCACTGGGGGAAACGAATGGTGGAAAAATTAAATATGCAATAAGTACCTATCCAAAGCTAGAAAAATATGTATGGATGTTGTAGACCTTCGTCAATCATGTTCCCCCATCTGGAAGTTAATTCAGGAATCAGTTTCGCTCATCCAAAACCACCTCAGATGGACCCCAGGAAATGGTAAAGAAATTAAGATATGGGAGGATCACTTCTTAGAGATGGGAGTACTCTCTAGCATTCCTTCTCTTGACCAATTCAAGTTCTCTCTAACCTCAATCGGAAAAACCACTCTTTGATATATTTAATTGGAATAAGAATGGTGCTTGAGAAAACTAGAATCAAGGAGATGTCCCCCCATCCTACGAGATAAGGCTAAGTAGTTCCTCTTGATGGTCTCAAGGTCTGCCCCAGTCTGCCTTAGTCAAAAGGACAACATAAGCTGGGGTGAATTAGGGTACATAGTGAGAATGGGTTACAAACAAATCCTTCAAGATAACAATTTTCAAAACAAATATGTCATCTGGAAATGAATTTGGAGCCCAAATAGCATTCCAAAGACAAATATTATATGTTGGCAATTGGCACACAATAAGCTTCTAACAGGCAAAAAATTGAACAAAAGAGGATATATGGGGCCTTTCATATGTGCTATGTGAAACCAAAACCTGGAAAGCACTGACCACCTCTTCCTAAATTGAAATTTCACTAAACATGTGATGCATAGCATCTACTTAGAGCTAGCTCCTTGAATCTCCTAGCCAAGAAGCAGTAGAAGTTTGATTGGAAAATGGGGAAAACACTACAAAGGGTCACTACATAGGAATCCAAATCTAAGTCGAATTTTGAAGGCTTCGATTAAATTTGTATGCTGGCAAATATGGATGGCAAGAAACAAAAGAATTTTCAAAGAAAATCTAGTCCCCCCTCAGTAGTTGTAACAATCACGATTGACCAATTGGGGGAGTTCAACTCGTCCAAGAACGTAACAACCCAGGAAGGTGCTCCATTGAAAGTACAAGAAGAATTATGGTTAAATAAAATAAACCTCCATGCATTCCACCCCATCACCTTGCCAATAAATTCATCATGTTGGCAGCTTCAATTCTCCCCCCAAGATTTCAAAAATTGGCCAAACACCCAAAAGAGTCATGTTCTATGTTTTGATGGTGCCTCATAAGGGAACCTAGGGGAGGAAGGTGTGGAAGGGGTTCTGTTCATCCCTAGAGGACACAAATTTCTAACTTACTCGTGTAATTTGGGTATAACCACCAATAATCTAGTAGAGGCATATGCACTACTCAAAGGAGCTCAACTGGCACAGGAACGATAACTCAACCAGTTTATCATTATAGGGGACTCCAAGAATGTAATTTGGTACTTAATAAAATAAAAAAAACGAATAATCCAAAACTAAAAAGGCTCATAGAAAGAACCATAGATACACTATCTACCATGATCCCTACCCTCTATCATATTTGGCGCATAAACAATGGGATAGCAGACGAACAGGCTAATCTAGCTATAGTAAGAGGCCAAGGTCACCTGGAAGTCTTGGGAAGGTTCTTTTTTATATATCCCCCCTAATGCCTTAGCCCCCTCATGTCTATGCTCCACCTGGTAGCCACCTCCACCCATCTTTCTAGAAAAAAGGTATTTCAGGACAGTTGAACGTCAAGCGAGGGGGATCTGTGTACTTGAACATCCTCTGGATCATGGGAGATAGTATGTTGCAGTTCGCATTTTTGGATCTCTTGGGCCACAAGGAGTTTATACTCCATGGGAACCTGCTGCTGATGTCATTCCAAGCCCATCCGGTCTCCAGCTCCCTCACCTCTTCATTAACTTTGCTCAAGTTAATGGCTTGTGAAGGGATTGAAGCCATGTTGCGCAACATGCGGATGTTGGAAGAGCCTGCCACTACCTCTTTTAAGTGTCATTCCTTCCCTAAAATTGCGTAGACTAGGTTCTCAGCCAGAAGGGGAATTCAAGATGGGCAGAGCCCAATTCACAGTCTTTTCCATCTCAGGAAGAATTTGGGAATGCGTAGTTTGTCTTGGGAAGGGATTTTAAAAGAAAGGCAAGTCAGAACTCAGAGAACAAATCTAGCAGACGTGGTGAAGCAGGAAAGGAAGCGACAAACAAAGAGGAATTTGTGATCAACAATGGAACTAGCATGTCCAAAGGCTATAACAGAGGCCGCTATAGAGGTGAAATTGCCCATGGAAATAATGAAAGGCTCCAAATTGTTTTTATCTGCCTCACTGTCAATTTAGATAGAGGAGAAGCAACCAAACGCAACACTAAAAAATGAAATTACAGAGGTCGTCAATACATACAAGACACAAAACCAGACATCATAAATGACAATGTAGATGTAGGCTCCAACAACAAGCTTAGGAAGGTTTCAACAACAAGATTCTTTGCTAAAATGGCCCAGCATCGAGGTCATGAGAGGTTGGAGGAAGAGTTAATGGAAGACAACTTCTCCACCACCCAACAATTGGCCCTGTGATTGGACTCTCACAGCTACACTTTAAACTTCACACTGGAAACCCTAGTGCAACATTGCTCCCTTATCAACCAGCTTCAAGATGAGGTCCATTTTCTTAGACGACAAGGGGAAAGAATTGAAGCAATGCATGAAGTCAAAACACACAACTCTACAGAGCAAATACAGAATGAGGAGATTGGGAGAAGGTCTGACCCAATACTGCTAGACCTAAACGTAGCTGTGGGACCACCACCAAAAGAAGAACAAGACCTCGAGGAAGATCGTCAGTAAGAAAAGCAGTAAGGCTTTCCCAATTTTGCAAAAATGGTGAAGTATTATTATTTTTGGGTGATAGTTATCTCTAGATGAGCCTGATAAAATAGATTACCACAGTAGATTTTGTGGACAACTCCTTGTAGCAAGATTTTGTTGAAATTATGTAGCTGGTCTCCCATACCAACACTCCTTTTTGTACTCTGCGACAGGGGTGATTTTAAGAACCCCCTCTAAATTTATATGTATAATAATTGGGCGAATCCCCGTGATACATAGGAAAAATTGAAGGCTATTTTATCAATAATATAATATGTATATATAGTTTTTTGGCGAATCTTTTAGTCGATTATATAATCTTGTAAAATCTTGGCGAATCTTTCACTGAATTATAAAATCTTGTAAAAACTATTCAAATCTTTCACTGAATTATAAAATTTTGTAAAATCTTGGCGAATATTTCACTTAATTATTAAACCTTTAAATTCTTGGTGAATCTTTCACTTAATCAGAGCCAAAGTGGACACACTAGCTCTCCTTGCTTATGTAGGGAGGATGAACCTAGTATGTGACTGTATTTTGGCATCATGATGTATCATTTTTTATCTACATTTTTATCATTTAGTAGTGAAAT
>JASDQU010102229.1:211753-222403 GCA_032191745.1 Picea mariana
AAGGTATCACAAGTCCTCTCATGTGGAGTGACATTGCTCCTTGAGGGAGCACACCTCTGCTTGTCTGAGTCTGGCTTAGAGCTTTGGTGTTGATCTTGTGCTCTTTGTCTATTCCTTCTTGGTTTTGTTCTTTTGGTTCTTATATGGATTCCAAATGTCACCTTCACAAACTATCACATCCTTTGGGTGTGTTGTGCCCCTTCACAGACCAATGCACCCAAACAAACCGACACACCCCATAATGGACCGACATTCACTTGTCAACCTTCACATCCCTACCTCTTGGTGTGCCCCATGCTTCACCTCATGCTTGGGAAATCCCCTTGGCGTGTTCCCGTTCGCAACATTCCCACTTGCCCGACTAGTGCGACTCTTGGGTGCTAGAGCAACCTCAAATTTCGTCTCCTTGAGGACTTGGGTGAGGGCGCCCATGCCCACACCCTTCTAGTTGAGGATGTTACACTATTAAATTAAGAGATGTTTAAAAAAAACTTACCCTACAAGGACACACTCTAATCCCTCCCAAAAACAACCAAAATTCATAATCATTATCTAATAAAAGTATTTTGTTTTTGTCATTGTAAATTTAATTACAAACTATCAATCAATTTCATGATGTATCAATTACATGTATCATGCCCTTATCTATATCTATATCTATATCTATCTATCTATCTATCTATATATATATATATATATATATACTTCTTTTAATAACTATTAATAGCACCATTAATCAATTTCATGTATCATTGTCCTTAACTCTCTCTCTATATTTTAAGTTATTCCCAATTTAATTACAAATTTTTTTAATCATTTATCATGATCTTTATATATATATATATATAGTCTAAGTGGGTTTTATAGTTAAGAACATGTATTTCCTCCTAAAAAATTACAAGTTCAAATCTAGAAGGGTGAGAAGATTCCTTATTCCACAAACAAGAGGTCTAATACACCAATTTGATGTGGATTATGAAAAATCTACACCAAAATATAATTGACAGATATCTAAAAGATGTCTCGAAGATCTCAAAAGAAAACAGCCAAAAAAAGTATATTAAAGTGACAAGGAGAACGAGAGTGTGGAAGACGTGTTCATGTAACACCGATAACGTGGAATATATGCGAACTCTTGCGTGTGTACTTGATTTATACAGAATTTAGGACAAGTGTAGAGATCTTTTTTCGGGTTAATATATTTCAGAGGATATTTTTCTATATTCAAGTTTACAAGAAATTATTGTCCTCTGGATCTAGAGGGAGAAAAGGCAGTTTGACCGATACTGAAAAGGTTGAGGAAACCTCTTCTTCAAGTATTCACCGGCCGGCCGGCCACCCGTTGTGTCTCGATCAGGCTAAGGTTCAAAGTAGAAAGAACATAATTCTATTCCATATGAACAATATTTAAAGTTTTCCTTTCGTAGCTCGTTGTGTCTCGATCAAGCTAAGGTTAAAAGTAGAAAGAGCATAATTATTGTCCATATCAATAAGATTTAGCAATTTACTTTTCCTTGGACAGTCCGACAAAATCGACAAAATCTATCAACCAGTACAATATTATAAAACTTAATTGTTTGGTTCAGAGTCACTCCATATTCAATTTTTGAGATCCAGCATCTCGTGTTTGTTATTAGAGAAACTTGAGTTCCTCGGACTTTGTTCGAGCAATTTCGATCATCTTTTTCAAAATGCATTAGATTTCCTTCTAAAGACATTTTCCAAAAGAGATCTAATTGTTAGGGTTAAACTTAATACATCTAAACCTCAAAGACAATATTTCTAAACTTAATCATCCCTAATGCTGGCCTTAGGATCTCTTCCTCACAGCACTATTACCAAGTCATATGGCTATTAATATATTTAGTTTTGAGCGGTTAAATTTCCATCCATGTTAATAATAATGATTAATATTAAAACATTATTGATCCTAAGATCGAATATTAATATTTTTATTTTTTTATTATTAATTAAAAAAGATACAATTATATCTAATTATGATATAATTTTTATTTAGATCAAATCAGATAAATATAATAATAATAATAATAATAATAATAATAATCTATTTTTAAGGTCACAGCTAAGCTAAACACCAAATTGGTGTATGAGACCCTCTTGTTTGTGGGACAAGGGACCGATTTGACTGGTAAAGTCTACGGAGATATACATACCCTACACCCCTTTGGATTCGAAGTTTCCCTCAAATTTACCGGAAACCTAAATTTGGGATTGGCAATAATATATATTAAAAAAATATAAAAAATATTTTAAATTACAATGATACTTTAAATTACAATGTATAGAGATATTGATACATTTAAAATCTTATTTCAATAAAATTGAAGGTCAATAGAGGATATTGTTTCTCTTATTGCAACAACTACAATATTAAAACTAATTTAATTTGTGCTAATAATTATATGAATATATTTAACACAATACTGAAACTTTAATATCCAACAAATGCTTTTCATGGACAGGGTATTGATTTATTTTACTTTCATGTTTAGTTTGGGATTGAAGAAAAATATACATGTATTAAAAGTTTTTCATATCCACAACTATAAAGTAAGTATTATTAAGTTTTTTTACTTAACTAATTTTTGAAATAATATTTACTTGTAGTTTAGTTTTAGTTTTATAGTGATATTTTGAATAAATATAATGAAAATATTTGTAAAAAAAATATGTATTTGTAATAATGGAATAAATATATTTACATTTTAATTTAATATAATTCTAATTTAAAGCTCTTTGTTTAGGAAATATGTTCCCAAGTTCCCATTTCTTTGATGTTGAAGCTCCCAAGTTCCCAAAAGAGAGTTTCAGAATTGTTCCAGTACAACTATGATAAAATGTAAAACATAAATATAAAGTGATTTTTAATTGATGTGAAAATATAATAAAATTACAAATCAAAATTTTTGAAAATATAATAAAATTATAAATAAAAATTTATGGATAGATAATGTAGAGAACATAACAAAATTAGAAATATGAATATATGATGATCATCATCATCAAAGTTGCTAAGATTGAATTACATATTTTTTAGATTTGTAATTACTATCCATTTGGATTATTTTTTGGCTTCTTTTACCTTGTGAACTTCACTCTTTACTTGGTCTTGTGGTATGAGGTCTTAATTTATAAATATTCTTGACCCTTTTAGCCTTGAATAGTTATTGAGTATGCCATATTTATTGCCATTACTACTAAATTTGACATGAATCAACCTATTTTTATAGTCAATTGTTTTTCCTATACATTTTGCTTCTATGAGGCAAGTTTTTTCATTTAGTGATTTGTTTTTAGTTCTTATTTTACTATTGTTAGTGTGTCTTTGTCTTATAGATCTCCCATATGACAAATTTTGAAGTTCAATGCTTTTCTATTATGCTCATGATCCAAATCAATTAACTTATGCATTTCTTCTTTAATAGATTTGATATCCAATTTATTTTCCAAACTAATTATAATTTTCTTATTATAATTAAATAAAAATAATTAAATAATTCAAAAAAATAATATATCTTACAAAATATCTTATCTATTATAAGCTAAAACACATAGACATTATATATTTCTATCAAACTTTTTACAAACCCTAAAACATTTCAAAGAATTCATTATTTCTTATTACGAAAACTCATTTATATATATATATATATATATATATAAAGGGCACGACCAAAGTTGTAGAGTACAAAAAGGGGTGCTGGTATGGGAGACCAACTACATAATTTCAACAAAATTTTTCTACAAGGAGTTGTCCAAAAAATCTATTGTTGTAATCTATTTTATCAAGCTCATTTAGAGATAACTATCACCCAGAAATAATAATGCTTTGCCATTTTTGCAAAATTGGGAAAGCCTTACTTCTTTGCTTATTGATGATCTTCCTCGGGGTCTCATTCTTCTTCTGGTGGTGGTCCCATGGCTACGTTTAGGTCTAGCAGTATTGGGTCAGATATTATCTCAATCACCTCATTCTGGATTTTCTCTATAGAGTTGTGTGTTTTGACTTCATGCATTGCTTCAATTCTTTCCCCTTGTCGTCTAAGAAAATCGACCTCATCTTGAAGCTGGTTGATAAGGGAGCAGTGTTGCACCAGGGTTTCCAGTGTGAAGTTTAAAGTGTAGCTGTGAGAGTCCAACCACGGGGCCAATTGTTGGGTGGTCGAGAAGTTGTCTTCCATTAACTCTTCCTCCAACCTCTCATGACCTGGATGCTGGACCATTTTAGCAAAGAATCTTTTTGTTGAAGCCTTTCTAAGCTTGTTGTTGGAGGCTACGTCTACGTTGTCGTTTATGCTGCTTGGTTTTGTGTCTTGTATGTATTGATGGGCTCTGTAATTTCATTTTTTAGTGTTGCCTTTGGATGCTTCTCCTCTATCTGAATTGATAGTGAGGCAAATAAAAACAATTTGGAGCCTTTCATTATTTCCACGAGCAATTTCACCTCTATAGTGGCATCTGTTATAGCCTTTGGACATGCCAGTTCCATTGTTGATCGTAAATTCATCTTTGCTTGTCGCTTCCTTTCCTGCTTCACCACATCTGTTGGATTTGTTCTATGAGTTCTGGCTTGCCTTTCTTTTAAAAATCCCTTCCTAAGACAAACTACGCATTCCCAAATTCTTCCTGAGATGGTAGAGACAGTGAATCAAGCTATGCCCATCTTGAGTTCCCCTTGTGGTTGAGAACCTAGTATGTGCGAGTTTAGGGAAGGAATGATGCTCAAAAGAGGTAGTGGCAGGCTCTGCCAACATCTGCATGTTGCGCAACATGGCTTCAATCCCTTCATAAGCCATTAACTTGAGAGAAATTAATGAAGAGGTGAGGGAGATGGAGACTGGGCATGCTTGGAATGACATCAGCAGCAAGTTCCCATGGAGTATAAACTCCTTGCTACCCAAGAGATCCAAAAATGTGAACTGCAACATACTATCTCCCATGATCCAAAGGATGTTCAAGTACACAGATCCCCCTCGCTTGACGTTCAACTGTCCTGAAATACCTTTTTGCTGGAAAGATGGGTGGAGGTGGCTACCAGGTAGAGCATAGACATGAGGTGGCTGAGGCATTAGGGGGGATATGTAAAAAAGAACCTTCCCAAGACTTCCAGGTGACCTGGGCCTCTTCCTATAGCTAGATTAGCCTGTTCGTCTGCTATCCCATTGTTTATGCACCAAATATGATAGAAGGTAGGGATCATGGTAGATAGTGTATATATGGTTCTTTCTATGAGCCTTTTTAGTTTTGAATTCTTTGGGGTTGTTTTTTTTATTAAGTACCGAATTATATTCTTGGAGTCCCCTATAGTGATAAACTGGTTGAGTTATCGTTCCTGTGCTAGTTGAACTCCTTTGAGTACTGCATATGCCTCTGCTAGATTATTGGTGGTTATACCCAAATTACACGAGTACGTTAGCAATCTATGTCCTCTATGGATGAATAGAACCCCTCCCACACCTTCCTCCCCTAGGTTCCCTTTTGAGGCACCATCAAAACATAGAACATGACTCTTTTGGGTGTTTAGCCAATTTTTGAAATCTTGGGGGGTGGGGGGAATTGATGTTGCCAACATGGTGAGTTTATTGGCAAGGTGATGGGGTTGAATGCATGGGAGTTTATTTTATTTAGCCAGAATTCTTCTTCTACTTGCAAATGAACTAGCTCTAAGTAGACGCTATGCATCACTTGTTTAGTGAAATTTCAATTTAGGAAGAGGTGGTCATTGCTTTCCAGGTTTTGGTTTCACAGAGCACATATGAAAGGCCCCATATATCCTCTTTTGTTCAAGTTTTTTCCTATTAGAATCTTATTGTGTGCCAATTGCCAACATAAAATATTTGTCTTTGGAATGTTATTTGGGCTCCAAATTCCTTTCCAGATGCCATATTTGTTTGGAAAATTTCTATCTTGAAGGATTTGTTTGTAACCCATCCTCACTATGTACCCTGCTTCACCCCAGCTTTGTTGTCCTTTTGACTAAGGTGGACTGGGGCAAACCCTGAGACCATCAGGAGGAACTACTTAGCCTTATCTCGTAGGATGGGGAGACATCTCCCTGATTCTAGCTTTCCCAAGCACCATTCTTATTCCAATTAAATATATCAAGGAGAGTGGTTTTTCCGATTGAGGTTAGCGAGAACTTGAATTGGTCAAGAGAAGGAATACTGGAGAGTACTCCCATCTCTAAGAATTGATCCTTCGATATCTTAATTTCTTTACCATTTCTTGGGGTCCATTTGAGGTGGTTTTGGATGAGCGAAATTGATTCTCGAATTAACTTCCATATGGGGGAACATGATTGACGAAGGTCTACAACATCCATACATATTTTTCTGACTTTGGATAGGTACTTATTGCAGATTTATTTTTTCCACCATCTGTTTCCTCCAGTGGTTACACGCGAGATTGTCTTTTCCCCCATGGCTAAGTTTATCGTTTTTGGGTCCCGAATACCTAGTCCCCCATTTTCTTTGGGGGCACAAACAATAGACAATTTTACCATATGGAATTTTTATCATTGTCTTTACCCCCTTGCCAAAGAAATTTCCTGATAATTCTGGCCATTTATTTTTTTATTCCCACTGCTGCATAGAGGGATGAAAATTGGAAGATTGGAAAGGAGGATAAGACTAAATTTATTAATATGATCCTACCTACTGGATTCAACCACGTTTCTCCTTAAATTTCAAATTGGTCTTTGAGTTTTTGAAGAATTACCTGCCAAGCCTCCTCGGGGAGGGATTTGATACTGATGGGTGTGCCAAGGTACTTGAAATATTTCCATTCTATTGAGAAGGAGAATTGGAGGATGCTGGAAATTCTAGCCTTTGTACTTGCTTTTATGTTCCAAGCATAGATTTGGATTTTATGTTTATTGATAATTCCCCCAGAGGCTATTTCATATTGATCAAGAACTAGCTTGAATCTTATGGCCATTGTTTGTGAATCTCCTCAAAGAAGAAGAGTGTCATCAATGAATTGCAAGTTATTTATCCTTCTGACACCCCTAGCAATTTTTAGCACTGGAATATTTCTGGTGGCTCTTTCATTCTCCATCCTTCTATTCAGGGTTTCTTCCATGATGATATACAACATTGGAGAGAGTGGGAATCCTTGTCGAAGTCCTCTTGTGGCCTGAAATAACGGAGTTGGGTGCCCATTTATTAGGGGCGATATCCAAGGGGACGAAATGCAGGCCTTAATCCAAGATACAAAGGAGTTGTTGAAACCAACTCTTTTTAGCACGTAAAAAAGGAACTCATGTTTCACTCGATCAAAGGCATTTTCCATATCGAATTTGATTATTATTCCTTTTTCTCTGTTTGTAACACTAGTATGAATGGCCTCCTGCACCAAAATGATGTTGTCCCAAATTTTCCTTTTAGCCACAAAGTCTCCTTGATTTGGGAGAATGATCTGAGGAAACATATGTTTTATCCTGTTTGCTATATTTTCTGTAGGATTTTGTAGAAGTTTGCAATTTTTACTTTAGGAATCAGGGAAAGAAAAGAAGTATTAGTGGCTACTTCTAACTTGCAAGTAGTTTGGACATATCTAATCATACAAATTAAATCCTTTTTAATAATTTCCCAACATTTTCGATAGAAATGGAGAGTGAAGTCATCTGGCTCGGAGGATTTATTGGGATAAAATTGGTAGAAAGCTGCTTTAAATTATGCTTATCTGACCACCTTAGCCAATTCTTGGTTATCTTGTTCCTTTATTAGTTGTGGTATATGTTCCATGAACTATAGACTCTGCTCTCTATTGTCTACTCCATCTTAGGTGTAGAGATTTTTGAAGTAAGAGGAGGCTTCCTTTTTTATCTCCTCAAAGGAATTGAATACACCTCTTGTGGCTTTTTTTATTTCCTCCACTGTGTTCTTGTGATGTCTTTCTTTGGCATGCTTATGGTAAAATGAAGTATTTTTGTCTTCTGCTTGGAGCCACAAAGCTATGGATTTTAGTCTCCACTCTTTTTCGTCATTATGGAGCACCCTTAAATAATTTTGAAAGTGTTCATTCTCCTACTCTAGATGTCTGGTTTGTATTTCACTAGTGTCCATTTCCTCCTGTAGAGATTCTAGTTTCTTTTTATATCTTTCCACTTCTCCTTTTGTATTGTGGAAGGATACTTTAACCTAGTCCATTATTGCTTGATTTTCCCTTTTTAGCTTTTTCTCCCAAATGTACACATGAGTTCTATCCACCCAGGTTGACTAGATTGAGGAGATTAGGGGGAGGAAATACGGGGACTCTAACCAAATTGCATTAAATTTGAAGGGAATGGGTCCCATATTTTTGGATTTGATGAAGGATAGGGATATCACGTGATGGTTTGAAATGCCCCAAGACATAGTTTGGGAAGATATGGAAAGTGGGAAGAACAATAAAGAGCTATGAATGAGAAAATAATCAGGTCTGGTAATTATGTGCTCCACCCCTGGCCTTTCATTGCTCGAAGCGTATTTCTATTTGGAGGTATGAACATCAAACAGATCTAGTTCCGAGATCAGATCCTCCATTTGTTCCCTAAAATGGTCCCTTACAATGGTGCCTCTTTTTTTTCCCCTTGATGTCAGGTTGTATTAAAATCTCCTACTATAATGTAGTTGTCTTGGGCTCCTAGCTCTTTAATTTTCAATAAAGAATCCCAACACTCCCTTTTTCCCCAATAATGATTTGGCATATAAACATTACAAATGGGGTAGATGATACCTGATTGAAGATGCTTTAGTTTTACCATTGTCCAGTGAGTAGATTCAACTATTTGTTCTTCTCTGTAGAGTTGGGTGTTCCACAACGTGCAGATCCCTCCTGATGCGCCTCTAGCATTCAACGTCGTTCCACTACTTGTTTTCCATATTTTCTTCATTTCTCATTGGGCCTCAACTCCCTTCATTTTTGTCTCCTCGATTAGGAGGATATGGGGCTTTTATATTTGAATGATCTTTCCCATGTATTCTTTTTTTTCCCTCTGACCCAGTCCTCTACAATTCCAAGAGACTACCTTCATTACTTACTATTATGTTTTGTTGCCCCCCCTTTCATGGGATGATATTGTCCCTTTGATGCTAGAGATTTCCCACTTTTTCCTTCTTTTCTGAGAATTTCCTCCCGTGTTGGTTGAGTTCCTAGTTCCTTGTCCTGATTGGTCTCTTTTTCCCTTCTAGTTTTATTTTTTTTCCTTCCTAGTTTCGTAGCTCTAGCATTCTTTGAGAGTTCCATATCCAGTGCTTTTCCCAAGTCTTCCTCACTATCGTCCTTCAGCGCTTGAATAGGTTCCTAGGGCTGTCGATCGATATCCAATGGGGGCGACGTGAGATTAGGATCCTAATCTGGATGACTATCTTCTATGTTTTCTCTTGAACTGTTGAACTCTTCTTGTAAATTTCCTAGGGGGTCGTATTTGGTTTTACTATTTTCACCCTCATCATCAATTTGTATTGGGGATTTCCCTTTTCCTGGCAAGGGAGGCCTGGAGTTGTTTTTTCGTTCATGTTGTTGATTCCGTGCCTTGTTCATTTATTTAGTTCTTTTTGTTGGCTACCATTGTTCTAGTGCTTTGTTTTCACGATGCTCCCGGATTGCCTTGGGGCAGTTTTTGGCAAAATGGTCGTATTCATGACAGGATTTGCACTTGAAAGGGAGTTGTTCGTAATCCACTATTTGGACGTATGACCACACATCTAAAGTTATTTGGATTTCTTCTAGAAGACCTTTCTCCAGATCTAATTTTACACAGAGACGTGCACATGATTCCAGACCATCTTGTGGCTCGGCTAGATCGATGAACCCTCCTAGTGCATTGCCTATATTTTTTATTGTTTCGTCATTCCAACAGTGGAGGGCTAAAAAGGGAAGACTTACCCAAATTGGAACCGTTGAGAGAATATCATTCTCACGACTGAAGTCTGGAATCCATTTATTCAAATACATACCTCGAGTACCCATGAAATATGGGCCATTCCTAAAGATCAAATCTATGTCTGCTTTATTTTCAAAGAGAAAAACATAGAAACCCTTACCACATAAAGATGTAGAAAGCTGTGCTTTTATCATTTTCTTCCAATTCTGCTCCAACCATTATGTCATTGCTTCAGGGGGAAGGCCAAAGTCCAATAAACTGCCCTATTAGGCCATTTTCAACTAAATAGAGGGCGAGCAGTCTCAAGGAAGGGGAGCGGACAAGCACTTTTGGAATCACATCCAACTTTTTAACAAAACGGGATGGAGGAGCTACCTCAACAGATTTCGATTAAGAGGAGAGCACGGCTTGGAACGTTGCGAGATCAGGAGGCGGCGGGGGCTGAGGGGGTTGTGATCCCTTGAGCGAGAGGCCATGGAGGTCAGCGTCAGAAACCGTAGTTGCTTTCAGCGGGATCTCGAGGCAGACAGAAATTATTATGTAGATCGTGAAATAATTCATTATTAATCTTCATAACCTATTGTTATTATATAAAAAATAATACTTTTATTTTTTTAAATATTTTTAATAAAATATGTAAACATTTTAAAATATTATGTACAAAAACTATGTTTTATATTTCAACAAAGTGATTGAGAAACACAATGACACAAAAATACATGGATTATTGAAGTAAAGTGTCACTTTGAGTTTCCCTCCCT
>JASDQU010102229.1:222722-242073 GCA_032191745.1 Picea mariana
GAGTTCCTGGGACTTTGTTCGAGCGATTTCGATCATCTTTTTCAAAATGCTGATCTATGAATGTGATCTTAATTAGATTTCCTTGTAAAGACATTTTCCAAAAGAGATCTAATTGTTAGGGTTAAACTTAATACATCTAAACCTCAAAGACAATATTTCTAAACTTAATCATCCCGAATGCTGGCCTTAGGATCTCTTCCTCACAGCACTATTACGAAGTCATGTGGCTATTAATATATTTAGTTTTGAGCGGTTAAATTTCCATCCATGTTAATAATAATGATTAATATTAAAACATTATTATTCTAAGATCTAATACTAATATCTTTTTTTATTATTATTAAAAAAAAAATACAATTATGATCTAATTATGATGTAATTTCTATTTAGATTAAATCAAATAAATATTATAATAATAATAATAATAATAATCTATTTCTAAGGTCACGGCTAAGCCAGACACCAAATTGGTGTATGAGATCCCCTTGTTTTTGGGACAAGGGATCGATTTGACTGGTAAAGTCTACGGAGGTATACATACCCTACCCCCTCCAGATTCGAAGTTTCCCTTAAATTCACTGGAAACTTAAATTTGGGAGCGACAATAATATATATTAAAAAAATACAAAAAATATTTTGAATTACAATGATACTTTAGATTACAATGTATAGAGATATTGATACATTTAAAATCTTATTTCGATAAAATTGAAGGTCAATAGAGGACATTGTTTCTCTTATTGCAACAACTACAATATTAAAATTACAAATTTAATTTGTGATAATAATTATATGAATATATTTAACACAATACTGAAACATTAATATCTAACAAATGCTACAAAGTGAAACAAATGCTTTTCGTGGATAGGGTATTGATTTATTCTACTTTCATGTTTAGTTTGGGCTTGAAGAAAAATATACATGTATTAAAAGTTTTTCATATCCACAACTATAAAGTGAGTATTATTAAGTTTTTTTACTTAACTAATTTTTGAAATAATATTTACTTATACTTTAGTTTTAGTTTTATAGTGATATTTTGAATAAATATAATGAAAATATTTGTAAGAAATTATGTATTTGTAATAATGGAATAAATATATTTACATTTTAATTTAATATAATTCTAATTTAAAGCTCTTTGTTTAGGAAATATGTTCCCAAGCTCCCATTTCTTTGATGTTGAAGCTCCCAAGTTCCCAAAAGAGAGTTTCAGAGATGTTGGAAATGCCGAGAATTGTTCCACTGCAACTATGATAAAATGTAAAACATAAATATAAAGTGATTTTTAATTGATGTGAAAATATAATAAAATTACAAATCAAAATTTTTGAAAATGCAATAAAATTATAAATCAAAATTTATGGATAGATAATGTAGAGAATATAACAAAATTAGAAATATGAATATATGATGATGATCATCATCAAAGTTGGGAAGATTGAATTACATATTTTTTAGATTTGTAATGATTATCCATTTGGATTATTTTTTGGCTTCGTTTATCTTGTGAACTTCACTCTTTACTTGGTCTTGTGGTATGAGGTCTTAATTTATAAATATTCTTGACCCTTTTAGCCTTGGATAGTTATTGAGTATGCCATATTTATTGTCATTACTACTAATTTTGACATGAATCAACCTATTTTTATAGTCAATTGTTTTTCCTATACATTTTGCTTCTATGAGGCAAGTTTTTTCATTTAGTGATTTGCTTTTAGTTCTTATTTTACTATTGTTAGTGTGTCTTTGTCTTATAGATCTCCTATACGGAAAATTTTGAAGTTCAATGCTTTTTTATTATGCTCATGATCCAAATCAATTAACTTATGCATTTCTTCTTTAATAGATTTGATATCCAATTTATTTTCCAAACTAATTATAATTTTCTTATTATAATTAAATAAAAATAATAAAATAATTCAAAAAAATAATATTTCTTACAAAATATCTTATCTATTGTAAGCTAAAACACATAGATATTATATATTTCTATCAAAATTTTTACAAACCCTAAAACATTTCAAAGAATTCATTATTTGTTTTTACAAAAACTAATTTTGTTATATATATATAAAGGGATGACCAAAGTCGCAGAGTACAAAAAGGAGTGTGGGTATGGGAGACCAACTACATAATTTCAACAAAATCTTTCTACAAGGAGTTGTCCACAAAATCTACTGTTGTAATCTATTCTATCAGGCTCATCTAGAGATAACTATCACCCCAAAATAATAATACTTCACCATTTTTGCAAAATTGGGAAAGCCTTACTGCTTTTCTTATTGACGATCTTCCTTAGGGTCTCGTTCTTCTTCTGGTGGTGGTCCCACAACTACATTTAGGTCTAGTAGTATTGGGTCAGACCTTCTCCCAATCTCCTCATTCTAGATTTGCTCTGTAGAGTTGTGTGTTTTGACTTCATGCATTGCTTCAATTCTTTCCCCTTGTCGTCTAAGTAAATCGACCTCGTCTTGACGCTGCTTGATAAGGGAGCAGTGTTGCACTAGGGTTTCTAGTGTGAAGTTTAAAGTGTAGCTGTGAGAGTCCAACCACAGGGCCAATTGTTGGGTGGTGGAGAAGTTGTCTTCCATTAACTCTTCCTCCAACCTCTCATGACCTGGATGCTGGGCCATTTTAGCAAAGAATCTTGTTGTTGGAACCTTCCTAAGCTTGTTGTTGGAGCCTACATCTACATTGTTGTTTATGATGTCTGGTTTTGTGTCTTGTATGTATTAACGACCTCTGTAATTTCATTTTTTAGTGTTGCGTTTGGCTGCTTCCCCTTTATCTAAATTGACAGTGAGGCCGATAAAAACAATTGGGAGCCTTTCATTATTTCCACGAGCAATTTCACCTCTATAGCGGCCTCTGTTATAGCCTGTGGACATGCCAGTTCCATTGTTGATCGCAAATTCCTCTTTGTTTGTCGCTTCCTTTCCTGCTTCACCACGTCTGCTAGATTTGTTCTCTGAGTTCTGGCTTGCCTTTCTTTTAAAAATCCCTTCCCAAGACAAACTACGCATTCCCAAATTCTTCTTGAGATGGTAAAGACAGTGAATCGGGCTCTACCCATCTTGAATTCCCCTTGTGGCTGAGAACCTAGTCTATGCAAGTTTAGGGAAGGAATGACACTTAAAAGAGGTAGTGGCAGGCTCTGCCAACATCCGCATGTTGCACAACATGGCTTCAATCCCTTCACAAGCCATTAACTTGAGCGAAGTTAATGAAGAGGTGAGGGAGCTGGAGACTAGGTGGGCTTGGAATGACATCAGCAACAGGTTCCCATGGAGTATAAACTCCTTGCGGCCCAAGAGATCCAAAAATGTGAAATGCAGCATACTATCTCCCATGATCCAGAGGATGTTCAAGTACACAGATCCCCCTCGCTTGACGTTCAACTGTCTTGAAATACCTTTTTGCTAGAAAGATGGGTGGAGGTGGCTACCAGGTGGAGCATAGACACGAGGGGGCTAAGGCATTATGGGGGATATATAAAAAGGAACCTTCCCAAGACTTTCAGGTGACCTCGGCCTCTTCCTATAGCTAGATTAGCCTGTTTGTCTGCTATCCCATTGTTTATGCGCCAAATATGATAGAAGGTAGGGATCATGGTAGATAGTGTATCTATGGTTCTTTCTATGAGCCTTTTCAGTTTTGAATTATTCGGTTTTTTTTTTTTATTAATTATCGAATTACATTCTTGGAGTCCCCTATAATGATAAACTGGTTGAGTTATCGTTCCTACGCTAGTTGAGCTCCTTTTAGTAGTGCATATGCCTATGCTAGATTGTTGGTGGTTATACCCAAATTACACGAGTAAGTTAGAAATTTGTGTCCTCTAGGGATGAACATAACCCCTTCCACACCTTCCTCCCCTAGGTTCCCTTTTGAGGAACCATTAAAACATAGAACATGACTCTTTCGGGTGTTTAGCCAATTTTTGAAATCTTGGGGGGGGAATCGAAGCTGCCAACATGATGAGTTTCTTGGCAAGGTGATGGGGTGGAATGCATGGAGGTTTATTTTATTTAGACATGATTCTTCTTCTACTTGCAATGGACCACCTTCCCGAGTTGTTACGTTCCTGGATTAGTTGAACTCCCCCAATTGGTCGATTGTGATTGTTACAACTACTGGGGGGGACCAGATTTTCTTTGAAAATTCTTTTGTTTCTTGCCAGCCATATTTTCTAGCATACAAATTGAATCGAGGCCTTCAGAATTCGACTTAGATTTGGATTCCTATGTAGTGACCCTTTGTAGTGTTTTCCCCATTTTCCAATCAAACTTTTGCTGCTTCTTGGCTAGGAGATTCAAGGAACTAGCTCTAAGTAGACGCTATGCATCACTTGTTTAGTGAAATTTCAATTTAGGAAGAGGTGGTCAGTGCTTTCCAGGTTTTGGTTTCACAGAGCACATATGAAAGGCCCCATATATCCTCTTTTGTTCAATTTTTTTCCTGTTAGAAGCTTATTGTGTGCCAATTGCCAACATAAAATATTTGTCTTTGGAATGCTATTTGGGTTCCAAATTCCTTTCCAGATGACATATTTGTTTTGAAAATTGCTATCTTGAAGGATTTGTTTGTAACCCATTCTCACTATGTACCCTGCTTCACCCCGGCTTCTGTTGTCCTTTTGACTAAGGCGGACTGGGGCAGACCTTGAGACCATCAGGAGGAACTACTTAGCCTTATCTCGTAGGATGGGGGGACATCTCCCTGATTCTAGTTTTCCCAAGAACCATTCTTATTCCAATTAAATATATCAAAGAGTGGTTTTTCTAGTTGAGGTTAGAGAGAACTTGAATTGGTCAAGAAAAGGAATACTAGAGAGTACTCCCATCTCTAAGAAGTGATCCTCCCATATCTTAATTTCTTTACCATTTCCTGGGGTCCATCTGAGGTGGTTTTTGATGAGAGAAATTGATTCCCGAATTAACTTCCAGATGGGGGAACATGATTGACAAAGGTCTACAACATCCATACATATTTTTCTAACTTTGGATAGGTACTTATTGCAGATTTCTTTTTTCCACCATCCGTTTCCTCCAGTGATTACATGCAAGATTATCTTTTCCCCCAGGGCTAAGTTTATCGTTTTTGGGTCCTGAGTACCCAGTCCCCCATTTTCTATAGGGGTGAAAACAATAGACAAGTTTACCATATGGAATTTTTATCATTTTCTTTACCCCGTTGCCAAAGAGATTTCCTGACAATTCTGGTCATTTATTTTTTGAATCCCACTGGTGTGTAAAGGGATAAAAATTGGAAGATTGGAAAGGAGGATAATACTAAATTTATTAAGATGATCCTACCTACTGGATTCAACCATGTTTCTCCCTAAATTTCAAATTGGTCTTTGAGTTTTTGAAGAATTACCTGCCAAGCCTCCTCGGGGAGGGCTTTGATACTGATGGGTGTGCCAAGGTACTTGAAATATTTCCATTCTATTGAGAAGGAGAATTGGAGGATGCTGGCAATTCTAGCCTTTGTACTCGCTTTTATGTTCCAATCATAGATTTGGATTTTATGTTTATTGATAATTCCCCCAGAGGCTATTTCATATTGATCAAGAACTAGCTTGAATCTTCTGGCCATTGTTTGTGAAGCCCCTCCAAGAAGAAGAGTGTCATCAGTGAATTGCGAGTTATTTATTCTTCTGACACCCCTAGCTATTTTCAGCCCTGGAATATTTTTGGTGGCTCTTTCATGCTCCATCCTTCTACTTAGGGTTTCTTCCATGATGATATACAACATTGGAGAGAGTGGGAATCCTTGTTGAAGTCCTCTTGTGGATTGAAATAACAGAGTTGGGCTGCCATTTATGAGGGGCGATATCCAAGGGGACGAAATGTAGGCCTTAATCCAGGATACAAAGGAGTTGTTGAAACCAATTTTTTTTAGCACGTCAACAAGGAACTCATGTTTCACTTGATCAAAGGCATTTTCCATATCGAATTTGATTATTATTCCTTTAGCTCTATTTGTAACACTGGTATGAATGGCCTCCTGCACCAGAATGATGTTGTCCCAGATTTTCCTTTTAGCCACAAAGTCTCCTTGATTTGGGAGAATGATCTAAGGGAGCATATGTTTTATCATATTTGCTATATTTTCTGTAGGATTTTGTAGGAGTTTTCATTTTTTACTTTAGGAATCAGGGAAAGAAAAGAAGTATTAGTGGCTCCTTCTAACTTCGAAGTAGTTTGGACATATTTGATCATACAGATTAAATCCATTTTAATAATTTCCCAACAATTTCGATAGAAATGGAGAGTGAAGTCGTCCGGGTCATGGGATTTATTGGGAAAAAATTGGTAGACAACTTCTTTAAATTCTTCTTATCTAACCACCTTAGCCAATTCTTGGTTATCTTGTTCCTTTATCAGTTGTGGTATATGTTCCATGAACTGTAAACTCTGCTCTCTATTGTCTACTCCATCTTAGGTGTAGATATTTTTGAAGTGAGAGGAGGCTTCCTTTTTTATCTCCTCAAAGGAATTGAGTACACCTCCTGTGGCTTTTTTTATTTCCTCCACTGTGTTCTTGTGATGTCTTGCTTTGGCATGCTTATGGTAAAAGGAAGTATTTTTGTCTTCTGCTTGGAGCCACAAATCTATGGATTTTAGTCTCCATTCCTTTTCGTCATTATGGAGCACCCTTAAATAATTTTGAAAGTGCTCTTTCTCCTGCTCTAGATGTCTAGTTTGTATTTCACTAGTGTTCATTTCCTCCTGTAGAGATTATAGTTTCTTTTTATATCTTTCCACTTCTCCTTTTGTGTTGTGGAAGGATACTTTAACCTAGTCCTTTATTGCTTGCTTTTCCTTTTTTAGCTTTTTCTCCCAAATGTACACATGAGTTCCATCCGCCCAGGTTGACCAAATTGAGGAGATTAGGGGGACGAAATACGGGGACTCTAACCAAATTGGATTAAATTTGAAGGGAATGTGTCCCATATTTTCGGATTTGATGAAGGATAGGGATATCATGCGATGGTATGAAATGCCCCAAGACATAATTTGGGAAGAGATGGGATGTGGGCGGAAGAGTAAAGAGCTATGAATGAGAAAACAATCAGGTCTGGTAATTATGTGCCCCACCCCTGACCTTTTATTGCTCCAAGTGTATTTCCCTTTGGAGGGATGAAAATCAAACAAATATAGTTCCGAGATCAGATCCTCCATTTGTTCCCTAAAATGGTCCCTTACAGTGGTGCCTTTTTTTTTTCCCCTTGATGTCGGATTGTATTAAAATCCCCTACTATAAAGCAGTTGTCTTGGGCTCCTAGCTCTTTAATTTTCAATAAACAATCCCAACACTCCCTTTTTCCCTAATAATGATTTGGCATATAAACGCTACAAATGGGGTAGATGATACCAGATTGAAGATGCTTTAGTTTTACCAGCGTCCAGTGAGTAGATTCAATTGTTTTTTTTTCTCTATAGAGTTGGGTGTTCCACAACGTGCAGATCCTTCCTGATGCACCTCTAGCATTCAACGTCGTTCCACTGCTTGTTTTCCATATTTGCTTCATTTCTCATTGGGCCTCAACTCCCTACTTTTTTGTCTCCTTGATTAGGAGGATATGGGGCTTTTATATTTGAATGATCTTTCCCATGTATTTTTTTTCTTCCCTCTGACCTAGTCCTCTACAATTCCAAGAGACTACCTTCATTACTTATTATTATGTTTTGTTGCCCCCCCTTTCGTGGGATGAGATTGTCCCTTTGCTGTTGGAGCTTTCCCACTTTTTCCTTCTTTTCTGAAAATTTCCTCTAGTGTTGGTTGAGTTCCTAGTTCCTTGTCCTAATTGGTCTCTTTTTCCCTTCTAGTTTTATTTGGTTTCCTTCCTACTTTCGTAGCTCTAGCATTCTTTCAGAGTTCCATATCCATCTCTTCTCCCAAGTCTTCCTCACTATCGTCCTTCAGCGTTTAAATAGGTTCCTAGGGTTGTCGATCGATATCCAATGGGGGCGACGTGAGATTAGGATCCTGATCTGGCTGACTATCTTTTGTGTTTTCTCTTGAACTGATGAAATCTTCTTCTAAATTTCCCAGGGGGTCGTATTTGTTTTTACTACCTTTAGCCTCATCATCAATTTGTATTGGGGATTTCCCTTTGCTTGGTGAGGGAGGTTTGGAGTTGCTTTTTGGTTCATGTTGTTGATTTCGTGCTTTGTTCATTTATTTATTTCTTTTTGTTGGTTACCATTGTTCTAGTGCTTTTTTTTCACGATGCTCCCGGATCACCTTGGGGCAGTTTTTGGCAAAATGGTCATATTCATGACAGGATTTGCACTTGAAAGGGAGTTGTTCGTAATCCACTATTTGGACGTATGACCACCCATCTAAAGTTACTTGGATTGCTTCTGGAAGACCTTTCTCCAAATCTAATTCTACACAGAGACGTGCACATGATTCCATACTATCTTGTGGCTCGGCCAGATCGATGAACCTTCCTAGTGCATTGCCTATATTTTTTATGGTTTTGTCATTCCAACAGTGGAGGGCTAAAAAGGGAAGCCTTACCCAAGTTGGAACCATTGAGGGAATATCATTCTCAGGACTGCAGTCTGGAGTCCATTTATTCAAATATATACCTCGAGTACCCATGAAATATGGGTCATTCCTAAAGATCAAATCTATGTCTGCTTTATTTTCAAAGAGAAAAACATAAAAACCCTTACCACAGAAATATGTAAAAAACTGCATTTTTATCATTTTCTTCCCGTTGTTCTGCTCTAGCCATTGTGTCATTGCTTTAGGGGAAAGCCAAAGTCCAATAAACTTCCCTATTAGGCCATTTTCAACTAAATAGATGGTGAGGAGTCTCAAGGAAAGGGAGTGGACAAGCACTTTTGGAATCACATCCATCTTTTTAACAAAACGGGATAGAAGGGGAGTGGACAAGCACTTTTGGAATCACATCCATCTTTTTAACAAAACGGGATAAAGGAGCTACCTCAACAGATTTCGATTAAGAGGAGAGCACGGCTTGGAACGTTGCGAGATCAGGAGGCGGCGGGGGCTGAGGCGGGTTGTGATCCCTTGAGCCAGAGGCCATGGAGGTCGGCGTCATAAACCGTAGATGCCTTCAGGGGAATCTCGAGGCAGCCAGATATTATTATGTAGATCGTGAAATAATTCATTATTAATCTTCATAACTTATTGTTATTATATAAAAAATAATCCTTTTATATTTTAAAATATTTTTATTAAAATATGTAAACATCTTAAAATATTCAGTATAAAAACTATGTGTTATATTTCAACAAAGTGATTGAGAAACACAATGACACAAAAATACATGGATTTACATGGATTACTGAAGTAAAGTGTCACTTTGAGCCTCCTTCCCTGAAATTGAGGAGAGGGTGCCCTATTTTTAAATTAGCATGCGTTCTAGAGGACGACGTCCTGAATCTTCCTCTTCGGGGTTTGGATGTAAATTGATAGATTCAAGGTTCTTGGAGGCACTGAATAGAGAATCCGCATGCTTGGGTATAACCGTACTATGAAATTGTTGAAAATCTATCTTTAAGGTTACAATCCTCCCCATCTGGAGCTGAAGCAATTCTGATATGAAATTGTTGAAAATCTATCTTTAAGGTTTCAATCCTCCCCATCTGGAGCTGAAGCAATTCTAATATATCTTCCACCTTCACAGTTAAAACACATTCCAGTTTTGATATTTTTTCACTGGAAATCTTGGATGTTTTCCTTCTCTTCAAGCCGCCGAAAAGTTTCTCTTTCGCTAAAGAATGATACTCAAAGAAATAAAATGTCCACTGAAAACTACCCCCGAGGTAAAAGGCCCACACCAACTCTGCAAAACTTTGAAGTAAAACTATTTCCCAAATACTTTTTTTTCAGAGAGAGAAAAATGAGAAGTAAGGATGACAGGAAATTCGCTAACCTGGAAGTCACTAGCCACCATTTAGTTTACACGATTTACCTCTTGATTCTTGCGTTCGTTTCTCCTATCCATAAGTGTGATAGCTCCATGAATCTCGAGCTTCCGTATAGCCATAGTTCGAAAACCCTCAGTCCAATCCCTTCGAAGACAATGCATGATCCTTCCAATCAGACATTCCATGGCGGGTTTATTCCCACATTTCATGGCATGCCCACACATACATCCAGTAATCGCTAGAGGCAGACTACAATTCAAGTGAGTAGTTATAAATACCTACAGATACCTGGTGATCGTGTCTTCCATGACGTGCTTTCTGTGCTTTTTCTTAAAAAATGTGAACAAGTGGCAGAGAAAATAGTTATCGGATGTGTGAGGAGGACATCACCTATTTTTTTAACCAGTTTTCTAGATAAGAGGCAAGTTTTTCCCATGATCTGTCATACTATTTAGTTCATGTTTAATGTGGAAAAATAAAATTTCTTCAAAATTAGAAATTTCCATGACGCACTTTCTGTGCTTTTTAAAAAAACGTGAACAAGTGGTAGTGAATATAGTTATGGGGATGTGTGAGGAGTACATCACTAATTTTTTAACCAGTTTTCTAGATAAGAGGCAAGTTTTTCCCTATACCAGTTTTTGTTTAGATAAGAGGCAGGTTTTTCCCATGATTGTCATACTATTGAGTTCATGTTTAATGGGGAAAAAAGAATTTTCTTCAAAATTAAAAGTCAAGAATATAATTCAGGAGTTTTAAGGCATTGTTTCCTAGTTCTTTTCGATTTTTCATTGTGCTAATTATGAGTATGAGTATGTAGTTTGTCATTCTCAAAAGGTTTTGGATTCACATTCTTTTTAGGTATAATGGTTAAGAATATGTTTTTCTTCCTATAAGATCATAAGCTCAAATCTCTTTTTCCAGGTATAATGGTTAAGAACATGTTTTTCTTCCTATAAAATCATAAATTCAAATCTAGATAGAAATAAAATATAAACCTGAAATAACATCTTAAACATAAAATCAATTTTAAGAAATGTGATTTTAATAACATCTTAAATATAAATTCAACTTTAAGAAATGTGATTTTAATAATAAGCATTTTTATTTTATATAAAAATAAAAAATAAAAACAAAATTTAAGAAATGTAATTTTAATGATAAATATTCTTATTTTATATTATAATAAAAAATAATTAAATACACTAGTTTTATTAAAATTATAATAACAAAATTATAATTTTAAATTCAATATATAATCAAATTTAATAGTTAAAATCAATTTGTCAAATGTATTAGGCATTTCAAACCACTAGTGGGGGAGTTTTGAACCTATTTAAGAGTTAAATTGCCCTAACGATTTACCCATCCATCAATGTATATTAGTGTTGTAACTTTCCTATAATTATATTTTCATTTTAATTTTTCCTTAAAACTTAATATTGTAAAATATGTAGACTGTGCAATTTATTTTACTTAAATGCCTTTTATTTTTTGAGAATTAAATTTTTATCGCTCTAAAATTTAAATTAAAAACATGTTATTCTTATTTTTGAGAACTAAATTTTTGTCTCTCTAAATAACAAATTAAATGTTATTTTAAAATTTTATTTATTTATTTAATCATTTATTATTATTAAATTATTTTTTCTTATTTTAGTTGTTTTTCCAAATTTTAAAAATAATTATCAAAAACTTAAATAAAATGTTATTCTTGAGATGATTTTTTCTTAACCAATTACAATTTCTTTTATATAGGTTTATCCTCTTTAAACATAACTATTCTATCATTTTAATATGTTCCTTCTTTTATAAATTTCATTACTATTTTGCATCTTCCATTCCTATTTTTGTATGGAGAGTATTGAGGTGTTTTACAATATAGAGAATGAATTATGTTAGATAAATTTTTTAAATAAATCTAAATTAAAATAAAATTAATGTTAACTTAATTAAAAAATAATAATAACTAAAAATAAAGTTTAATTAATTAAAAAAAATTATACTTTAAGAAACTAAATCTTTTTCAATATTTAATAAATCGAAGTTTAAAATGAATTTACACTAATTATAAGTTGGCAAAAAACACATAATATTATCTTTACTAAATTTTTTGAAAAAAAATAAAAATTGATTGGTTATAGGTAATAACACAAAATATTATTTTTATTAATATATTAATTTATAATAAAATAAATTGTGACAATGCTAATAATAAAAATAGGTAAAATATTGACTTTTTGTATTTAGTAAAAATTTAAATAAAAAATCAATATAATATATATTGAATTTAACCTTCAACAAAGAAAAATCTATACTAATTTATATAAATAAAATTAATCTAAATATTTTATTTTAAATATTATTTCTAAATTCATAAAAATTTAAAATAAAACTTAAAAAAAATCTTAATTACTTATATTGTATCTTAAAATTTTATTTATAAGAAGATAATCAAAATTAAAACATGGTAACATCGACTCTCAAACATCTATATGTATTGATTGTTTAAAGATTATATATCTTGAGTGGGCATAAAGGTTACAAACATGTGTTTCATCCTTGGAAGTCATAGATTCAAATCCATAGGTTCAATTTGGTGTCTAGATCAATTAAAATAATAACATTATTTTGGTTGTTTAAATAATAATAATAGTAATCTTATTTTAAGGACACCACCTCGGTGTGTGAGACCCCCTATAAAGGTGTACATACCCTACCCCCTATGAATTTGGACTTGTGACCTAGAAAACACACTTTCTTACGCATTATAGTTTTCAAATTATTGATAGTAAAATTTAAAAAATGTGAAGTTTACTTTTTTATGTTTCCTCCTCTTGGAGGTCACATGTTCAAAACTAGAGGGAGTAGGTTATATACATCTTTGTAGAATGGTTCCACTGCTTTGTAGTAGAAGGGACAAAAAGTGTAAAAATGGGGGTCACTTAATATCACTTAGTTAGGATATGTTCCATTTTTTAAGTGAGATTACGGAAGTAAAATAACTTTAGATTAATAATGTACTTAACCATTATTTAAGTGAATTTTAATATTAAAGTGAAAATTCTAGAGAAAATAAGGGTTATATTTGATTTATTAAAAAAGGGGAAATTCTAGAAGTTACATTTGATTTGGCCAAAAAAGGGAAAGTTCTAGAAGGCATTGAAAAATATAAAAGAAGGGGTAGATCCTCACTTTGGTATTATGATTTGATATCTTATTGTGTGTTCTTGTATCCATCATTTTTGTTGTGGTTTTGGACAAAACCCTTCCACTGTAGGTTTAGTTTCAGTGGTGCAATATCCAACCTAGCTAGACAAGGAGGAGGATCCATTCAGGATTTTCATTGGTGCTGCATCTTGGGTTTGTTTTCAGTTTTGGGTTGTATTGATTTTCTTGGAGAGGTTGTGGCACTTGGAGGGTTTGGTCTCATATTTTGAGGAGGCCATGGCATGATTCTAGGTTTTTGGCTTCTATTGTGTGTTTTCCATTGATGTATTGCAGCTTCCATAACAACCATTAGATTGGTATTTTCAGTCTTCATTCACATTAAAATATTTCATGATTCTATTGTATTCCAAGTGTATGTATCTAGGACTCTTGCAATATTTTTGATGAAATGTATTTAGTAGAATGAATGCAAAATATATGTGGAAAAATAACATAATTGCATAGAAATTCATAAAATCTCTGCCTAGCTTTATTGGGGATATTATAGTGGTGTCATAGTAGGTGATATTAGCATCCTTTAATTTCATCAGAGCACTTTCCTTTTTCAAATAAGGGAAAAAAATTTGCAGTCTTTTTAGATATTTGTTTTTGGGAAAAAAAAAATGGGGTTTTTAGTTTTTTTTTAGAGAAAATAAAGGACGACGCACTTTAGATTCATATATGAAACTTTCTAAAAATAATTTATAAAAAATAATTGGATATTTGAATTCCTCTCTGAAAAGCACCCAATTTCAAAAAACAATCAGCGAAAACAGAGTTCAGGAAGTAAAGTTATCAACATTTCAATTTCAGAAAAATCTTAGGGTTTTTTTCAGAAAAAGTCGCGTGATTTACAGTAAGGGGAAATAGTGGGAATGAAATCAAACTATGTACATGCATGTGTAAGAAAATATGAATACCAATAAGGAATCTATAGAGAAATATCATAAGTAACTAACATCATTTTAAAGTACCCAATATTGTGGTCATTATATGCAGAGCACACAAACTACTATGATGAGTATGAGAAGTTCAATGAAGAGATCCAAGCTACTCTATAACTATAGGATTATTTCGAAATCAAGAGAAGGGGGGAGATTAGAGAGAGGAACAATACCTCTTTGAAAGGAACAAGGAAAAAATCAAAAGGAGATAAGCATGGAGAATAGGTGGAGGAGCATGCATCTACCCCTGAGAAGAATTTGTGCATAGAGGAAGACCAAACAATAGCCTATGAGACATCATCAAAATTAACCAATGAGACCAATGACACTAGAATTTTGGATGGGTGTACCTATTATAAATAAGTAGAATATGAGGATGAAACACCTGATGATGACCATATGTTCCAATAAACTAATGTTGGGGATCCAACATCTTTCACTATGCATCATACTTATGATGAAGGTAGTTCACATAGAATAACACCTACACATGATGAGGATTCAAAACCATATCTCATTTATGATGCCAATGATGAGAAGGATGTGATTTCACCTTGACAGAGTTTGGAGGACCAATTATTGGTCAAGGAGGAGAATATTGTACAGGTGTTGAAAATGGTAGATGATACTCATAAATTTATTGAAGAGATTATGTGGAAATATCATATGGAGGAGAAAAAAAAACATGTTCCATATGGGATCACTAGCTCTCAATTATGCATCATCAAAGAAGTACTAGAATAGATGAAATTTGATTACATGCAGTTGTTCATGGATATGGACCTTCCTCTTAAATTTGTTGAAGACAAAGAAGGAGAGATGAGGAGCTTTGTCACTAGCTTAGTCTGGCACACTCCTCATCGTTGACAGCAGTAGAGACTTCATCATCTATTGTGGAAATGAAACATGAGATAATGAGTGTCACTCATGATATGAGGGAGGAGCCTCTTGTGACAAATCCACGCGAAGAGTATTTAGGGTTGCGAGAGAGTTTAGATACATAGGGTTTTGATCGTGTGCATTGCAAGGATTATGAGTCGTTTCTTTTGGCTCAAGGATTAGCTACAAGGATGGTAGTTGAGAAAATTCCTTTTGGACCATCCAACAAGGAAGTATATGCACCAGAAGATTGGGGAATTGAGTATAGGACAGATGTGGATACATCACCCTAAGATCCAGGTTCACTTGATATTAGTATAGTGATCAATAGAGTGGCACATATAGAATACATTATGGTACATGATTATACAATGGGATAGTGGTGTACGATGGTATGCAATGGGTTTTTGGGATGTTTCCCTTGGGAGAACTCCAGACAGAGACTTCAGACATATCATTGAGTTTGGTTCACCCAGGATTGATGAGTGGATGGAAGAGATTCATGGAGAGGTATATCCATCAGAGATTTATCTTCAAGTGAGATATCACCAGAGAAGGGAGAGGGAACATGATACCTGCAAGGTTTCTCTTAGACATTATCTTGAGTCCTTGGTCATACCGTTGGGGTTGAGCAATGCACCTAACACTTTAAAGTTGGGAAGGAGGAAGTGGCATATATTGCCACCTTCTGAGGCCATAAATATATTCAACTGGACATGGAGGGTTCACATGAGTTAGTTGTGGGTGGCAGACAAAAGTATAGACATGTTAGAATTCTTTCATTTGGGTTATGTAGTTGGAGCACAAGAGGAGATCCAGATTGTATTGGATCAGTTCACATAGATTTTAGCTAACAGAGTGGTGAATGGAATTATACACTACAGAGGTTGCACACATATATTCCTTGATTCCACACTTAGGGAGGATATTATGAGGGATACGCATGATTCACCTTTGACAGGGTAATATGGGTACTCATATGATAATGATGCACCAAATGTGACAGGCCTACTTTCCAGGGAGTTATTTAGATTCCACATATTACTTAGGTACATTGATTATGATCAAGATAGAAAAATTCCTAGTGCAGTTTGGAGGGAGCCGAACAGATCAACATGCACATAGTTGAATCGTAGTATTAGGATTCCACCAGATGATGGAATACAAGGGACTTGGCTCATTTTGACTCTGATGGTTACCAATATGGTACAATAACATTTAGTAGGTATTAGGAGTGGTGGAATTCCTATTTGGCGGTGGCATCTGTGAATTAAACTGAGTGATAGATTGACTCAAATGATTGTCAATAGAGTCTAGACAGTGATTGGTCTACTTTATTTTTTGGACGTCAGAAAATGGGAGGTCAAGACTTACTCTATAGGGCAGGATAGGCCTAAGTAGAACCGTGGACTTGCAGGCTTATACTTTAGTGAGACACCTTCACATGAGAGGATTCAGGATGATGTCTTCAGTCCCTTCGGCGATATTAGCTTGGGGTTCAAGGAGAGGAGGATGTCGACTGGGCACATTGTTCTGATGAAGATGATCAGAGTGGTGTAGAATTAGCATGGTGGTATCTTTCCAGGATTAGTTTTGGGCCCTAAGATCACATTTTCTGATAGTTCTGTCTTTCTGGAGTTTACTTTTGGGAGGCTTAGGAGTGGTCCTTCGAGGAGTTGATCGATTTTATGCAACTTATGATTTCTTGGCTTATCAACAAAAATCAGGTGGATTCTTCTATTAACACCTTACATACCAATGCTATATGCTCCACATTATATATGATAGTTTGATATCCTGACATCATTTTCAATTTCAGTATGGATCATTCGATGGAGCACTGGGTCATGATGGCATTGCTTGAGAAAAAAAAATATTTGGTGAGGGAGGGTTTATCATGTCCCCATTGTTGGGTTTCCTTGCTTTGTTGTAGAAGGACTTTCGTGGCTTGTCAGTGGAGAAAAATGTGTGAAAAGGGGGGTCATTTAATGTTAGTTAGTTAGGATATGCTATGTTTTTAAAGTGACACTAGGGAAGTAAAACAAATTTATATTAATAAGTTACTTAACCATTTTTAAAGTGAATTTTGATCTTAAAGTGAAAATTGCAAGGAAAATAAGAGTTATATTTGATTTAGTCAAAAGGGGGAAATTCTAGAAGGAATGAAAAAATGACAGAAGGAGGGTTAGAGCCTCACTTTGGTATTATTATTTGATATATTATTGAGTACTCTTGAATAGAGCCTTTTCATTGGGGTTTTGGGCAAAACCCTTCTATTGCAGGTTTAGTTTCAATGGTGCAATATCCAACCTAGCTAGACAAGGAGGAGGATCCATCCAGGATCTTCATTGGAGCCTCATCTTGGGCTTATTTTCAGTTTTGGATTGTAGTGATTTTCTTGCAGAGGTTGTGACACTTGGAGGGTTTGATCTCATATATTGAGGAGGACATGGCATGATTCCAATTTTTTGGCTTGTATTTTGTGATTTTCATTGATATATTGCAGCTATTATAGTAGTCATTGGATTGTTACATTCGATCTCCATTCATAATAAATATTCCATGATTCTCTTCTATTCCAAGTGTATCTAGGATGCTCACAATATGTTTGACTAAATGTATTTAGTAGAATGAATGCAAACTATTTGTGGAAAAATAACATAATTGCATAGAAATTCATAAAATCCATGCCTAACTTCATTGGGGATATTATTGAAAAAAAACAAATTTATTTCTTTTTAATTATTTCACATATAGTTTATTGTAAAAAATATTTTTCCATGATTCTCTTCTATTCCAAGTGTATCTAGGATGCTCTCAATATGTTTAACTAAATGCTTTTAGTAGAATGAATGCAAAATATTTATGGAAAAATAGCATAATTCTATAGAAATACATAAAATCCATACCTAACTTTATTGGGGATATTATTGAAAAAAAAATTAATTAATTCACATATAGTTTATTATAGAAAATATTTTTTTCTATATTATTGTTACTTGTCAATTAATTTTACTTGAAAATCTCAATTTTAATTACTTTTTCTTAATTTTGATTAAAATTTTACCAAAAAAATTATTGAATTGAATTTAATAAGTCTATTTTTTTTCTTAATGAATGGATATGTGCGGTAAAACTATCTCTCTATTTGACTTACAAAACTCATTTTAATTACATATTCCTAATTTTGATTGAATTACATTTTTTTTCTTAATTTTGATTGAAGATTTTATTTTAAAAACCATTTAAAATAATAAGCATGTTGTTTTTTTGGTTGACACCGCGTGTAGTTAGTTTCATCATATATGAGCAAAAGAAAATATTTTGATTTTCATTATTTGGAGGAGATTTCATATATATAGAGAAGATCACTCGAATAATGAATAAATATATATTTATAAAAATTAAATTTATTTTTAAATATTATATAACATATTTATAATTAACAAATATAAATACATATACATATAAAATGGGATTAAAAATATATACATATAAAATGAGATTAAAAATTGATCATAATTTCAAAATATAAAATGGGATTAAAAATATATACATATAAAATGAGATTAAAAATTGATCATAATTTCAAAATATTGTGTTCATTTTTTTTTAATGTTTTATACCTTTATGATTTGAAAAAAGAATTGATCGAATTGACTTTGGAACGAGAACCATTTCAAATTTTTAATGTAGTCCTGCATGCTTTCGTTCTATCATTTCCTCTATATGTATAGTATATTTATATGTACACTATATTTACGGTAACATTCTTTTAAAGGGTTCATCCAACGGTTTCTTTATTTTAATTTTAATAACATTTTATCACATCATTATCAATAATAATTATCATGTTCATATTAATAAAAGAATTATCGTGTTTAAATTAAGAAAAAAATATTTTTAAATTACAATATTTATAAATAATAATAATATTTATTTATTTATATATATAAATAATAAAAATAATTTATTATGTTCTTTCTATTTATCTATATATATATATTATTTTCATTGAATCTAAAAACCTTTCTTTTAGAAAGAAATAGTTTTTCGTCGGGCCTTTTTAGGTATAGAAAGATACATATAAATAATGATATCCCACCTTTGGATTTTCAAAGGATTAATGTGGATCTTTTTAATAAAAATGGCAAAAACTAAAATGAAAAATGAAAAAGATAAAAAAAAAAGGTTAAGTGGATGATTGTATGTTAAAGGATAATGAGAGGAAAAACCATTAAAGAATTGATTATCAAAGGACCAGAAATGATATTTATAAAGTTTTTTCTTTCATATGTAGGTTGGGGGGGCATTAATAGAAAAATTTTATAATAAAGTTTTTTTATTAATGCCCCTAAAGTTTTTCTATTAATGGCTCCCCCCACCCACATATGAATA
>JASDQU010102229.1:242123-252328 GCA_032191745.1 Picea mariana
TTGGACCCTAAGATCACATTGTTTGACAGTTCTGACTTTCTGGAGTTTACTTTTGGGAGGCTTAGGAGTGGTTTCTTGGAGGAGTGGTCCTTCGAGGATTTGATCGATTTTATGCAACTTATGATTTCTTGGCTTATCAACAAAAATCAGGTGGATTCTTCTATTAACACCTTACATACCAATGCTATATGTTCCACATTATATATGATAGTTTGATATCCTGACATCATTTTCAGTTTCAGTATGGATCATTCAATGGAGCACTGGGTCATAAGGGCATTGCTTGAGGAAAAATAATATTTGGTGAGGGAGGGTTTATCATGTCCCCATTGTTGGGTTCCCCTACTTTTTGGTAGAAGGACTTTCGTGGCTTGTCAGTGGAGAAAAAGGTGTGAAAAGGGGGGTCATTTAATGTTAGTTAGTTAGGATATGCTATGTTTTTAACTAGGGATATAAAAAAAAATTAGATTAATAAGTTACTTAACCATTTTTAAAGTGAATTTTAATCTTAAAGTGAAAATTGGAGGGAAAATAAGGGTTATATTTGATTTAGTCAAAAGGGGGAAATTCTAGAAGGAATGGAAAAATGATAGAATGAGGGTTAGAGCCTCACTTTGGTATTATTATTTGATATATTATTGAGTACTCTTGTATAGAGCCTTTTCATTGGGGTTTTGGGCAAAACCCTTCTATTGCAGGTTTAGTTTCAATGGTGCAATATCCAACCTAGCTAGATAAGGAGGAGGATCCATTCATGATATTCATTGGAGCTTCATCTTGGGCTTATTTTCAGTTTTGGATTGTAGTGATTTGCTTGGAGAGGTCTTGACACTTGGAGGGTTTGATCTCATCTATTGAGGAGGACATTGCATGATTCCAAGTTTTTCGCTTGTGTTGTGTGTTTTCCATTGATGTATTGCAGCTACTATAGTAGTCATTGGATTGTTACATTCGATCTCCATTCATAATAAATATTCCATGATTCTCTTCTATTCCAAGTGTATCTAGGATGCTCACAATATGTTTGACTAAACATATTTAGTAGAATGAATGCAAACTATTTGAGGAAAAATAACATAATTGCATAGAAATTCATAAAATCCATGCCTAACTTCATTGGGGATATTATTGAAAAAAAAAACAAATTTATTTATTTTTAATTATTTCACATATAGTTTATTGTAAAAAATATTGTTCCATGATTCTCTTCTATTCCAAGTGTATTTAGGATACTCTCGATATGTTTGACTAAATGCCTTTAGTAGAATGAATGCAAAATATTTGTGGAAAAATAACATAATTGAATAGAAATACATAAAATCCATACCTAACTTCATTGGGGATATTATTGAAAAAAAATAAAAAATTATTTCACATATAGTTTATTATAGAAAATATTTTTTTCTATATTATTATTATTTGTCAATTAATTTTACTTGAAAATCACAATTTTAATTACTTTTTCTTAATTTTGATTAAAATTTTACCAAAACAATCATTGAATTGAATTTAATAAGTCTATTGTTTTTCTTAATGAATAGATATGTGCGGTAAAGCTATCTCTCTATTTGACTTACAAAACTCATTTTAATTACATATTCTTCATTTTGATTGAATTACATTTTTTTTTCTTAATTTTGATTGAAGATTTTATTTTAAAAACCATTTAATTTAATTTAATAAGCATGTTGTTTTTTTGGTTAACCCTGCATGTAGTTAGTTTTATCATATATGAGCAAAAAAAATATTTTGATTTTCACTATTTGGAGGAGATTTCATATATTTAGAGAAGATCACTTGAATAATGAATAAATATATATTTATAAAAATTAAATTTATTTTTAAATATTATATAACATATTTATAATTAACAAATATAAATACATATACATATAAAATGGGATTAAAAATATATACATATAAAATGAGATTAAAAATTGATCATAATTTCAAAATATTGTGTTCATTTTTTTTTTAATGTTTTATACCTTTATGATTTGAAAAAAGAATTGATCGAATTGACTTTGGAACGAGAACCCTTTCAAATTTTTAATGTAGTCCGGCATGATTTCGTTGTATCATTTCCTCTATATGTATAGTATATTTATATGTACACTATATTTAGGGTAACATTCTTTTAAAGGGTTCATCCAACGGTTTCTTTATTCTAAATTTTAATAACATTTTTTTAATAACATTTTATCACATCATTATCAATAATAATTATCATGTTCATATTAATAAAAGAATTATCAAATTAATAAAAGAATTATCGTGTTTAAGAAAAAAATATTTTTAAATTACAATATTTATAAATAATAATAATAATTTTTATTTTTTTATAAATAATAATAATAATTTATTATGTTTATTTATATATATATTATTTTCATTGATTCTAAAAACCTTCCTTTTAGAAAGAAATAGTCTTTCGTCGGGCCTTTTTAGGTGGTAGAAAGATACATATAAATAATGATATCCCACTTTTGGATTTTCAACGAATTAATGTGGATCTTTTTAATAAAAATGGGAAAAACTAAAATGAAAAATGAAAAAGATAAAAAAAAAAGTTAAGTGGATGATTGTATGTTAAAGGATAATGAGAGATAAAAAAGGAAGGAAAAACCATTAAAGAATTGATTATCAAAGGACGAGAAATGATATTTATACTAGATATGTTATTTTATAAGTAGGTTATAGTATATGGAACTTGCATTTGACCTCTCGTAAATGTCCTTAATATTTCCACTTTGCTTAATATCTTAAGATTGAATTGGACCTTATTATTGGTATTATATTATACTATATAAAATTGATTTTTTTTGATATATAAAATTTGGAATTTTTATAATATATATATGATGATGATGATTAACTTCACTGAGATCGAATTGATCTATCATATCTTAATACGATAAGTGATTACTTGCGATTTTTTAGAATTTTGTTTCTGTGCTGGAAAAGTATTAAGAGAAACTTTCCAAGATCACCATAGTTTTGTTGAGTTAAGAGGTTAGGAAGGTTTGTAGTGTGACAAATATTTTGAAAATGAGATCTAGTATGGGTAAAAGATGGACAATCTAAGAGAATTTTTTTTTCATATTCAACCTTCTTAGCGTGACAAAGGTGACACACTCTTTCATCCCATGACGTTTTAGGAATTGACCAATGCCTAGTATCACTATGGAGCTCGTGAGAATTTGTTCTTATCTTAGCAATGTTTATTTTTTTCTTTACACTTGGCAAAACATATAAATATATTTGATCGTCTAGATTAGGGTTGATTATGTCTTTATAATACCTTAATTTTTTTTTCTTCTAACTCTTTATCACACTGCATTTTCTCCTTAAATTTTGATTTGACGTTTTTTTTTAATATATATTTATTCTGCAAAATGGTGTCTTCCATGATTCCCCAATAGTTTATCCAAGACCAGGCATCTTCATGCCATCCTCGCTCGAGTCGATGGTGGTTATGACTTGATTTTGAAGCAATTTTAGGAAGCCTCTTGTCTTCCATGTTGTTTAACTTGTTCTTATACATTAGGTATCTAGTCATAGCCATGCTCTAAATGGGGGAGAAGCTTGTTTCTAAGAGGAGGATGGGATATGACGTATTTCCTTTAATTTTGAGATTATAGGTTATAAAATTATTTTGTATTTTATGTATCTTTCTCCAAGATTCACGAGAGATACTACAACCCCAAAATTCACATCCATAAAGAATAAAAGGTGTAACAAGACTCTCAAATATGAGTTTCTTCTTATCCCAACTCCAAAGATCAATTGATTTACAATTTGTTTCAAGCCCATAATCAACTTTTCATCCCCCAATAATCCTTTTCTCAATGCTATAATTTCAATTGATCTTGTGGTGAATATCAATTCCAAGATATTTGTATGAATTCACTTCCTCCAAGTTGTTGTTGTCATATACAAAGGTATCATAAAACATCTTATTGGATTTAATAATCATGAGCTTAGTCTTATCAGTATTAATAGTCATACCCATATTGGAGCAAAAATCATTGAGGATTCTTAGTTGGTTTTCAAGATCATGAGGACTCCTTGCCATAAGAATGATATTATTGACATACAGAGGAAAATTGATGACTATACCAATGAGAGTAGGGCCGACACAACCTTCTTTTTCCAAGAAAACTTCTAACTTGTCAATGTATATGCCAAAAAGGGTAGGGGACAAGGGATAACCTTATTTGTGTAACATCCCGCTCTTGCGTGCACACGTTATCGCTGACACATTGATTGTTATCACTGACATGTTTCATTAATGGACGCAGGTTGGTGATAGCTTGCTAACCAGAGTCACATTAAGAGTAAAGGGGTCACACATGACAACAACAAATATTGAGGGAGAGGTGTGGAAGCAACCCTGCCAGAACCTACTAGCACTCCTTTCGTGCCTCGGACTATAGTTTAACAATTACCTAGATTGAGAGATCCACGATGTCGTGAGGGCCGACTGTGAGAGTCACTCATGATGATTCTAAGGGGCGTGCAATAAGGTAGGGTCGTTATTCCTTAGAGGCCCTTAGTCTCCCACAAGGTGACCTAACGGAGTATTGACTCCAAGGGTTTGACGTCTACCAAAATCAGTCAAAAGGTGAGTGGCACACTTGGATCACGTAGTGCATATTGAAGGGCACATCGTGATTTTAAGTCTTGCAAGTTAATAAACTTAGTACCTAGAAAACTATTACTCCTTAGGACCTGGTCGGACTTAAAAAGAATGATGGTATGAGTAAAGTATAATAACTAATTGTTTCCCTTAAAAATTGTCAACAAGCCTAGTGAATTTAAAACCTAGGTCTAAGTAGAACATTAAAAAAAAAAAACTAAATGGACATGTAACAAGAAGGGGGTAAAGAAAATTCAAACATTAATAATTAAAGTGAAATTTTAATGAATGATTAAATTATTAAAAGGGTTAATTGTTGTTTATCTCTAAACTTGCTAATGTTGAACTTAGATAAAAAGGGGAACTTAAAGAAAAGGGGAAACTTAAAGAAAAAAGGGGAATGTCTAACTTAGTAGAGAATCTAACCTTTGGAACTTTCTAATTCTGAGATCAACTAGGATTTAAGTAATGTGTCAGTCATTTAAGAAATGTAAGGGAATAAAGGGACACCAAGGAGAAGTTTTAGGAATGATTTTAGTTGGGTGAGGGAAATAGGAAAAATTGAATTAATTAATTAATTAATTTCTGGTGCAACTCAGGCATCGGGTGACATGTGTACGGGGGAGGTTTATCCGAATTAAATTTAATAAAAAAAATCTAAAGCGTGCTTGGGAAACTAATCACTAAGAAAAGTCTATAAAAATAATAGAATACAAGGAGTATGTATCGTGGCTAGTAGGCGTAAGGTTATGCTGCCGATATTTGACTGATTTTTCTTGTGGGAGTTGGGATGACCAACTCGATTAGAGAGTGGTAGCTCCACCTTGCGAGGCGAGTTGAGAGATAGATTTCTTTGGTTTTGGTTTGTGTGCATGGACCCTTTGTGGATTGGGAGCCTCCGGGGGAAGAAGAGTACCCCTAACATTGGCAAGGAAGTACGGGTGAAGTATTAAATATTAGCAAGCGGGAGTGAGGAGGATCACCAACTACCGAAGAACATCAGCAAGACAATGTTGGTTACGTTGTCAATGGAAGTCTCGAGAGCACCATCGTTGAAGAACATACTAAAATTCTCTATCATCGATTACGGTATTTTCATTTCAATTTGTATTCATTTTATGATGATTTTATTATGTAATATCTCTTAGAATTTCACTGAATTTGTATTTGAAAGTTAAAATCAATTGATAAGTTCCTTGACGGACTATGAATTTTAGGACTAATGGTTGCATGGATATATATTTATGATGATTTCAAGTTTTTTTGGGTCACCGTAGTGGTTATGCATATCAGAATTTAATTGATTTATCAACCCTTTTAATTGCAATTTGGGAGGTGTTTGGAACATGTAAATTTTGTATTATGTGCTCCTATATCTCTAGTAGAGTCCGTGGCAATGTAAAAAGAACGAAGAACTGAGATAATTCTAAAATTTTTTGGGTACCGATTTCAAAGTTGATCCCATGTTATCTTGCTCCTGAGTCTTTTATTGCTTCTCATCCACCAATCCTGAATTCTTCCAGAGAATAAAACTCCCTTGTCGTATCGTAAATTTTTTAGCATTGAAGATTCTTCCTTTTTCATCTCTTAGACTATTTGGGCATAATGTAATTGATGTGTGTTTTTACCTTAGTTGAGTGTTGAGATTTTAGCCTGTCTAACCATCTCGCTCAGGATCAGTGCATGAGAATTACTTGTTTCATTCTCTCTAGTAAGGCCCAGATCTTGTCTAGTGCGTGCTCTTGCAAACTACCAATTTTGTTTTTCTCGTTCTTCCAGATCCAGTTTGCTTGACCCTTCAACTGTTGGGGACAACGTCAAGTGAGAACTAGAATCACTTACCTTACCTTTCGCACTTTGTTCTTAAGTTCCCGACCCTAAATAATACTTGATGCACACATAAAAGCTCGGGTCATTTAAGAGGGAAACCACCCCACGCGTTCATGATGCGAATTGCGCATGGTGAAATCCCCTTGGCCTACTGTGCATTGGAATTAGATCCTTCGGTTAGCGAACCGGTTATCCAACTGGTTGAACGTTCTCTTATGGGTTGGGCTGCTTTAGAATGGAGACTCATTGCAGGGTTCAAGCACTTGCGAAACCTAAGAATAGTCACTTCCAAGGACTAAATCACTGAAGCATGATTCATAACCTCATTGAGGTGTTCCTCTCCGTGCTCCACTTCATGATATTACATGTTCCATGATCCACCTTCTTCTCGACGGACATACCTTAATTTCTCGAGAACTTTTAATTAAAGGTTTTTTCGCGATGAAACCACTTCGTTTTTACGCTTGCATCCTCTACCTCTAATTTCGACCACCCCCTTTACTAGATCGAATTTCGGTGTTCTTTGTGTGTTGGGATATCCATTTCATCCACTGCACATCCCATTACGGGTGAGAATTCACTTCTAGACCTCGCCCAAAACACCCGTGGATCTCGTGTCTGTTCTGAGATGCCCTGCGTCGTTGGGACAAGGTATCAACGAACCTTTTGTCTGGTTTAGCCAGATTTATGTCCTAATGGTCCTTACCTTTATTGCCAGACAAAATACCCTTTCACCGCGATCCCCCTTGCAGGCGTAAAGGATGGACAATAAATCTAGCCCCCGTTAGTAGATTTGGGAGGGTAAGGATACCACTACCTTACTCATTTTATTCATGCGCAGGCGCGTTAGGATACTCATATCTTCTTTTACAGATTCCTCTTGACTAAAACTAGCATCAGCGCATTCCTTAAGTGTGTAAACAGTTAAAAATGATTTTTGTATTTTTGAATAAAGAAAGGTTGACTTGGGTAGAACACATGCATTATAAAAGTGGGTTGCGCATGAAGAGGGATGTAAAATTGAAGGAATTTTATCAACACTGGTAAGTATTTAAGATACAATTAGTGTTGGGATTAAATTTCCTCTAATGCTCTAAGCTGGTACCCACTAGTATTTAAATGGATAGAGGTGATAGCCTTAATACATGAGGTAATTTTCATCTTCCCTACTTCAATTTTTCATTGAACGCTCTTGCCTGGGTTACCGTCGTGAATGCTATAGTATAGGATGGGTCAGTACTTGTTATCAAATCTAGGTAGATGCTTCCATTTAATATGGTGTCGAGGTATCAATTGGGTGAATAGGGATAAGAAGCTCACAGCAGGAGTTCCTTAGATTTTGTTTTTATTAGTTGATCCCTTCCTAGACGTGTAAGCAGTGGAATTCATTGTCATGTTACTTATGAAGTTTTGAGTTCCAGTGCCTTGTGTACTATATAAGTTAACTCCTAAAATCTTACATATTGCCCACTCCTGGTTAAGCTTCTCAGGTTTCTTCACCGGATAAGTAAGGTAACTTGGAGTCCTTACCCTGGGTTGGAGATGATTGAATTCCTTGTGGATTTTAGGAAAAAGTTATGTAAATTTTGTGTCACCCTTTTTGTGATTCTTAGGACCTTCCATCTATTTGTTGGTTTATTGCACTTTGTACAGGTTATGGGACACGAAACCCAAAACCCTTGTTGGATGCATGACTTAATGACTTGACCTTGAATGTACTTGTAATAACTTGAAGTAGATCCTTATCTAATGAGAGGAATTTTTCTATGCTCTTGTGGCTGTTATTGGGACTTGGGTTTTTGGATTATTGTGCGTAATGGAACTATGTTGTGGTGAAAGAATTTTCGACCTTAGATCTTGCGCAACAAATTTATTGATGATACTCTTGCACCTCAACTCTGGGAGATGTTTACTTTTAGGCTTGTGATTAGATTTAATTACGCGACCTATGTATAAACTCTTATAGCTAGCACCTCCTCGTATGTGGTCATATGGTTGAAGAACAACACTTGCTTGTATCATTAATGTTCTATCGAATGACGAGTTGACAACATTTATTGTGCCTTTAAATTATTAACGAATGACTATTGTAGACTAGACTGCTTGCACAAATTGAAAAGGATATGATGTCTGTTGATATCTGTGAATGATTCTTTGTGTGCCTTGTTAATCGATTTTTAGGATCAATGGATTGAGGGGTCGATGATCATAGACTATGTTGATTTAGCTATTGTTATTTATTGTGTTAATACATCGACATGCGTATCATGGTACATGGTTATGTTGTGTAGTATTCGATTATTAACACATTATTTTTCTTCGTTAATTTATGTGCTTGTTATGTGGATGACGTCGCTCTTATTTGATATTTTGATTTCCTAACACAATGCTAAATTTAAAAAGAAACAAAAAATTACATGTTGTATGTCGCTTGTTGTCGTAATGACGGGGTCACTACATATGTTATCAGAGTGGGTTCAACCCTACGACTGTTGAGAGCCACACCTTCCACTGAATTATACACTTAAATTAATCACTTAACACTAATTAAAACTTCAACCTGTCCATGAGTTACTCATGGTTAGAGGATGCCACAAAGGTTCACAACATGGTGCCAGGGGAGGAGGTGTGATGCTTCTAGTAGCATAGATGCCAGAGGGGTCCAACCACGAGGAGAAGAACAAGTCTTGAGCATGAGAATATTTTTGCACGAGATGAGTTGGGTCTAACAAGGTGCTTCCAAGGAAATGTCAGAGGTCTTGACTAACCGTCTGTATTGGGATAAGGCCAAGGTGCTTGTACCCCTAATGGTCCATAGTGCACCCCAATAAGTATTGGTAGCGTTCATGGTGAACTCTAGAAGATTAAGTTCTCATGTTCACGAGCTCCACAGATGGCTCAGCCGGCAAGGCATAGTTGGGAAACAAGGAGATGTGCTTCGCACTTCACGGTTACGACCTCCGACATGAAGGTTCGTATGATAGTCTTGAGCTAAAGGGGAGCACTCTTCTAAGGTGGAAGATGCTCCTACCTGAGCTAAACATGGTCTTTGAAGCCATATTTTGGGAATGGTTCGATGAATGGTTATGTGAGAAGTAATCTTCCAAGGAATTATCTGAGTTCCAACTCGATGAGTTCAAGGCCTTATGGTAGGGTGGTCGTATGGTGCTAGATTATGAGACCATATTTATGGAGCTATTTCAGTATGCCCTGCATCTGAACACGAAGAAGCTGGATATCAACAAGTTCATGAATGGCCTTAACTCCAGCTTTCGTGCAAAGGTGAGGACATAAATGTCTTGGACGTTGCATGATGCAGTCAAGTAGGCCTCTTAGTTATGTAGGATTTGACCACGAGAGTCCAGGCAGGATTCCTATAAGACCGTCTAGACTGGCAACATCTGGTGCACAACAACATCAGACGTTAGTCAGACTAGACATATTGGTATAGAGATATGTCTATAGGACCCTCGTTCATGACACCTTGACGATATGTTCCTCACCAGAGGGATCCCTATAGGGTACCACCACATCCGCGACAACACTTCTAGAAACCGTCATTTAGGCTTGTCAGTAGAATAAACTCGAATCTTAGGCTGTTGGGCCAACAAATTCTATTCTGGGGCCAGGAGTACTGAACCATAGGTGGGAGATGGACATGTGGAGAGTCACATTACTAGCAAGATTGGCCGGTTGAAAGGGCCAAAGCGGCCGAGTCAATAGGACACACTACCAT
>JASDQU010102229.1:271237-282945 GCA_032191745.1 Picea mariana
GCCCCCTGGTTTCCTACGGGCAGGGTGGCACTATGGTTTTGTGACTTGTTACAGTGACATTGCCAGGTGTCCTGGTTTCCTTTACAGGCAGGACACCTGGCCCACATCTGGCATGTATCTCCTTTTTCCAGTCAAGTTTTAATAGAAAGGTCCTTTTTTATTTAAAAAAAAAAAAAATAAGGGTTTTTACACATAAAACGGGGCTTTGTCTAGGTCTTAACAATTGTGTTCCTCTCGTTTAGGAGATTAGACAGTTCATTACATGGATATTCAAGGGGCACATGATCTTTAGATGACTAAGGCTTTCCATCCTCATACCTTGGGTCTTTAAGAAATGAGGTAATGGAATGTAAGCATAGGTATATGAAAAATTTGAATACCAATCAAGGAGCACAAAAAGGTTGGAGCACAAAAAGGTTGCATTGGTATGGATCATTGAACCAAATTTTACCATGATAAAATGTATCTTGTTAATGATATGAGAGAATGATATTTTAAGCTAGTGATGAGATCAAAAGGTATCTTACAATAATAAAAACAAAGAAAATGTGTCCCTCCAATTATTAAAATCCAATTTCATGTTGAATATAAAAAAATGTTTGACCACAATTTATATGGATACTGCAATAGAGTTGTCCTCCTATTCCTTTGATGTCAATCCTCATCAAGTGAAACAATTGTTTAAATCATGGATGAAACTATCTAAAATATCAATAACTACACAACCAAATGTAAGTCATTTTTATGTATAAATGGTGTCCATTTGATTTCCATTTAAGATCTTTAGTAATTTCAAAATTTAGCTTTTTATGTTCATGCTTGCTAAATAAATTTCTTTCTCGTTCAATGCGAATAAGAAAATACAACGAAGATGACTATATTAAATCACATAAGTATGGAAGATCATGTACCAAGGGAAAAAGAGTCCATGCACCATTACTTTCCCCTTCACCAAACACTACTACCGAAACACACCAAAATGTTGTTCCATCTACTACTTTTTCCAAAGCATCTACTAGTGAGTTATATGGTACTTATCTACATTAAGTCTTTAAGATCAATATTATTTTTTTTTTATGTATATTAACTTAATTCTTAATATTAGCATTCCTTTTCTATTATGAACACATTTCATTAACAAAATGTTTGTTTTAAATGAAATGATCATGAGAAAAGTAGTGTTACATTTGAAACAAAAGGTGGACTTATTTAAGATAAACCACTAAAAGTACCAAAACAAAGGAAAAGATTATTGTTGTGTTTAAAAGACAAAGTAACAAAAAAATTTGTGAGAACCAATCTTTAGTGGCCTATATTAAATGGAACTGATGGAACATTGTGTTATATTTGTACAATACATTGTATTTTATCATTTAATTTTTACAAAATTGAGAAGTTTATTTCACTTCAATTATATTTATATGTGGAATTATTATTAGAGGATAATATGTATCACATAGTGTCATTGGAAACTTTTGTATCTCAAGCACCATAAATTTCCATACCACGGTTTATTTCAATACCATCATTGTTTATATCATTTGTGCCCTATGATTCTAGTTTCATTACTAGTAAGGAATCTGACAATTAAGTATATAGAGGAATCCACATGTCTAGAAATTACACGAAGAAACCAAGAATACTCAAGCATTAGAGATGTTGATTTTTCATATGAGAGTATATAATGTAATATTGTATATGAGATTATATGTAGATTCTTTATATATAATGTATATATGAAATGATATATTACGATGATGAATGTACCAAATATATATAGAACCTAAAGGCACATATGGCGACCATCCATGAAAGGATGTGTCTCTAATAATTAAAATAACTATTATTATTATTATTATTATTATATATATTAATATTTTTAATAATAATTAATAATTATATTATTAAATATGGGAGAATGTCTTCCCGATGTTGTCCAAACCCCTGTGAGTGAATGTCTTCTCAATGTTGAAACATCAACACTCCCTCTTATCTAGGGAGGTATCTTTTCATGATGTCTTCATATAATAGTCCACTGACTAATATGTAATCAACTAGTAGCACACTACTACTACGATGCCATTGATAGCTCAAATCATCCACCACAATATTTATGACTATGCTACAATCAACTAGTAGCACACAGCTACTGCAATGTCATCCAACAATACACAACTATTTCCATGTCATAGTAGTACACAACTATTGTCCCGTGGTAAACAACCACTGCCATAGTCTCACGACTATGTAGAAATACACTAGTATCACACAACTACTAGCATGTTTTTCAGTGGTACACAACCACTGCCATAGTCTCATGACTATGTAGTAATCCACTAGTAGCACACAACTACTAGCATGTTTTCCAGTCATACACAACCACTTCCATAGTCTCACAACTATGTAGCAATCCACTAGTAGCACACAACTACTATCATGCTATCCAGTGGTACACAAGCATTGTCATAGTCTCACAACTATGTAGCATTACACTAGTAGCACACAACTACTAGCATGTTGTCCAGTGGTGCACAACCACTGCCATAGTCTCACGACTAAGTAGTAATCCACTAGTAGCACACAACTAATAGCATGTTTTCCAATGGTACACAACCACTTCCATAGTATCATGACTATGTAGAAATCCACTAGTATCACACAACTACTAGCATGTTTTCCAGTGTGTTGAGCACTCAACACACCCTAAAAAATCCCCTACCAAATTTTTTATTTTTTGGGTACCACTTGATATTCTGCACTATCTAATTCGATTTTATTTTTGAAAAATGTCTTGTATTTTCTTATTTTCATGACTCTCATCACCTATTCAGGTTTTATTGAACTGATGAAACCTGATGACTAAAAAAGAGCTTAACACCTAAATGAACAATCGACAACAAAACACTTCACCGAACGTGCTCGGTATCAACATCGGAATGAATTCAAAGAAGGAAAAAAGAACCATTCAGAAACAACAGTCACTCAGTGTTGATATTCATCGGCATTGGCAGAAGGGAATTTTGGTTTTCATTAGGTTTTTCACATAAATACATCGCTAGTATCTGATTCCTCGTTGACATCAGGGAAATACAGGGACAACATACGTTAACAAAGAACAAAAAGAAATCATCGATAGTCGATGCCTGACGCACTTTGTAGGAATCGGGGAAAATCCATAAGGATCACAATGAACATTTTGATCAAGATAAATTCATCCCCGTTCATCTATCCCCGATGTGTTTTCAGAAATCAGGACTTTTTGAAGGAGCTGATCCGATAGCACTTTGGTAGGATTATCGTCGATTATCGATCCTTGGAAATTTTTGACATCGACAGGCCAAGGTTTGTTTTAGAACGAATGACTTAAGTAAAGTCCTGAATCTGAATAAGACAAGAAATTTGAGTCATTGGTCTCTGATGCCACATGTCTCTACCAGGTAATAGGGTTGTATGGTCTAGTCTTATCCCGAGTCATTTTTGGTTCCTTAGGGCCTAGTCACGCCTCCTAGTCAGGTTTTCCATGTCAGCAATGTACGGTAAAATCGATCGTCATCGGAAATTTTTGTAGGAGGTTATCAACAAAAAAACGTTCATAGCACACCCTCGATCCCCGATCCGCCCACTAAGAGACCAACACAATTGGACATTTTAGCATTAGATACGATCATATTTTGATCATTTAAGGATCTAATTAATACCAAATCCCACATTATTTGCTACCTCATGTGCCAATCAAAACAACCATTTAAAATCACCTATAGACCACATCACCACCTGCGCCTTCGTCGTTAACCCATGATGAATTTAAGTTATAAATATTCAGTGACAGATTTGTTAAAATTTCACTCATAACCTGAATTGAATGGCTGATGTGACACAGTAAGTTCTTCCCTGTTTAAATTCTCTTGAGTCATTGTAAACGAAATCATTTTGCACATAAGAGAATTCTAGAGCATCCAAAGGAGAAAGACGAGCAAATTGAAGGCTGTATAAACTCCTTGATTATCAAAATAAACTAGTTTTAACAAGCTTCAGAGGTATGTATCTGAGTCTGTAAATTTTACATGGCTATAATTTATATGTTTTTATCCAGTTTTTGTTTTTACACAGTCTCTGAAATTTTATTTTAAGTTGTAGGAACAATTCCACCAAGAAATACAACCACTATATGATATTCGAGTGAACTAAAGCTGAAAGAACCAAAGGTAGGCAAAGGTTCTTCTCCAGGGATCTCAAAACAATTGGAATACTCCTTGAGGCTAGAACCTGCCATTAAGACAACCAAGAAGAAGGTTTTCATCCATCCTCCAACCTTTGGAGATACAGAGGTAAGAACAGGCTCCAAGATGGTGCTCCCAAATTGGGGGGATCTCTTTAATAGGATTAGCCGTGAAGAGTACCCAAAATGTGTCCCACATAGTGATCTAGACACAAGGGTGCTCGACAATCAAGTGTTCCCTAACATTCGACAGTCGTATCTACATATGGTAGCAAACATAACCCCCATTTTTCTCTGCATAGAGGTTCTTAAATGGATCATCGACCACATAGACACACATAAGTTTCTAATCAATGATGACAATGGTGAGTGTGTTGGGGTTTTCCTCCTTGTAGAAGTTCATAAATATTACAAACTCAGGGACCCAAAGGAGCATCTAAACAAAGACTTCATTGTGAATTTCTACGAATATCATGACACCAGCCGAGTGATGGCCTCATGGTGGAGGGAGGAGGGAGGAAAATAAGTTTACCAACCAGAGCATTGGATGGTATGGGACAATGAACTTAAGAGAGCCATACATCTATTTGATGGCTCTCATATGTCGATTATACGTAGAGAAAGATTGATCCAAGTTTTCAGAGGCATGGATGCCTTTGGCATACATAGTTTCGAAATCTAGGTGTAGCTTCAATCGAGGAGCAATAATCTCCAAGCAACTGAGCATTTGTGTGCAGTAGGCCCAAGTGTCAAAGGAAGGGGAAGCACCAACGTTTTACATGGCTTCATACTTGCTTGATGTCATGTGTGCCAGAAACGTCTTCACCGACATGAATCTGAGCTGACTTGTTGCAGAACTTCTGGTCCACGTCTACTTCAATGTGCTATGGGAAAATAGGTATAAGAAATCCTACTCCCTCATCTGGGTTGAATTCATCTCCCGAATTTATTTTATTATTTTTAAGAAGGTGTTAGCACTTATTCTTGCAAGGGAATGTTTTTCCTTTGAATTTGTCCATTGGGTGACCAAATGCGAGAAAAGGGGTTTAAAAACCCACCATATGCATTTTTATCCAAAATTGGGGAACAATTATGCAAAGGCACGCACATACCTAGTCAACGAAAATCCATCAAGCACAGGCTCAATCTCAGCCGTCGGATCCATCAGATAAATTAGCTTGGCGACCATCAGGTGATCGAGATTATAGAGTTGTGCAAAGTTTAGCATTAGACCAAGGCCCGAAATCATGAGATTTGGGTCGTTCATTTCAGAGGGACATGTGGCACACGATCAACATAGTTGTGATTTCACAAATTAGGAGGTCGAAAGTCGATCGCATCAGAGACTCCCGAAACGTGAAATCGTGAAAAGATCACAGTCATTGATCAAAGAAGAAAGTTGGACCGTTGGATCAGCTTTTCATGGTTTTGTGAGTCGGGAAAGTAAGAAGGTAGGTTCTTGAAGAATCATGAAATGAAAAGTTGTGAAATGATCTGAGCCATATAGCTAGGGGAGCACGTGGCAGTAGATAAGAGAAATCGTGATTTCTCATTTTGGGGGTTTCATCATGGATCAAGACGCAAAGCCTCGAGTCCCAAAACGCTGATCGACTATGCGCTGAAGTGCCAAAGTTCAGATGGCCTATGTCCCAAAGTGTTGATTGTCGATATGTTGAAGTCCCAAAACCTGAGATTCATGGGAGTCATCTGATCCAGAGGATCACGTGGCACCTGATCAAAGATGTCATGGTTTCGTGGATCAAAATACCTAAAGGCAGGAGTGCGAAAACTTCCAATAGCTGAAATCACGATTAGCGCCTGGGAATTAGGCACACGGTCATAGCCTAGGGTCACATGAAAGGTTGGGGAAATGGAAAGGAGCTGTGCCAAAGGGACAAAATTGCATGTATTGATTGCAGAAGAAGAGAAGCAGGGCTTAAGGCATCGATATTGATTTGAAGAAGTTAGGGCACCACCTGGGGAATTCATGGATGTTACAAATCATCCTGATACCAATGAAGACAGTTAATGAAAACAGGGGGTGGTGGTTGAAGCCTCGTTTCACCCCATTAATGGAAATCCAGAAAGGATGGTTGTGCGGGCTAGCTGACATCCCAGAGCTCCTCTATAAATGGTTTTTCCTGCAAAGACCATACTATTTTAGTTTCATGTCTGACATAGGAAAACATGTTCAGTTTGACAGGAGGAGGAAACGCAAAGCTTTGAATGTAGTGGTCTGATTGTATCCCTGAGGGCCATGAGCAGTTTCGAGTATTTATACTATTTTGATATTTTGTAAAGGTTGTCAACTGGTTGATTAGAGATCCCATTTTTGTAATATGTTTAACACCAGAGCTATGTCTGGTTATGTAATCGATTTGAGACTATTAGTTAATAGAAGTCAGTTTCTTTCCATCTCTCTGTAAACATTGTGTTAAGACACTCTGAATTGGAGGATCCACACGAGGGTCGTTATATTGTTGTAATGTAGGTTTGATTATAGTAGTATCGTGATCGGTTTTAATCAACTCTTCTTTTTATCCTTTTCCTCTCACACTGAATAGCTTGGGCATGGAAGATCTAGTCGAGTTGTTATAGCTTCATAGTGATGTAAGTTTTATCATTGTGTTGTTGTGACTGTTTCCTATGGGCACATTTCAGTGTCTGAATTTTGGGCTTGAGAGAATCATCGAGCCTGAGTTTTTCCTCTCAAAGCTGCTGGAAAGTCGGATTCCCATAACAGTTTTGTTTGTCTTCTCACCAAGTTTTCCCTCTGCTCACTTTTAAACTCAACTCACTGGCTGAAGTTAATGTGGTTGTCACTTCCCTGTGAATTTCTTGTCCGGTTCTATGTTATAACATCATTCTAGGGCTTATTTTTTTCCATTGAACTTCAACTATTTAAACCAACAACCAACAAAAATTGATGGGTACTAGGCTTGCCCTCATCGCAATCTAAGACAACTTCTGGTGCTAACATTTCTGGTCTCATTGTCGTTGACGAATTGAAGATTTTTCCTAGCATTGAATGACACAGCTTACTAGTTTTGAAGGTGCATCAAAACTTAGTACATCAAAGATTGCAACTGTGCACCTAATGACTCCACTGTTTCAGTGTGACTACTTCTAGCACACTTGAAAGTTGACCCAGAGGAGCTTTCTCGAGAAGGTTTTTAGCAGCTTCCTTCTCATCTTGAGAAGTTCTCTGGGGAACAACAACAATATGATCTGGCCTTTGAAGGTGAAAAAAGACCAGACACATTCAAAGTTGTGCATCTTTCACCTGGAAACTCCATGTTTGAGGGATCGAGTGACGACTCCACTGGTCTAAAATGGAAAAAATCCTAGCTCGAAGGTTTTCTCCTTTTGATTTTTCTGTTGTTCCTGGTTTTCCTAATGTTGTCCCTACCTTGGATGAATGGGGTGATTATTTTCCCATACCTAGAGAGCATAAAGAGGACAACCCTGCTCAACATCTCTGTGAGTTTCATGAACTCATGCATCGGTGGGAGATACATCATGAGGATGTATTACTAAAAATGTTCATGTTCTCATTGAATGGGGATGCCCGTGAATGGTATCGATCCTTGCCTCCCTGCTAGCATCTCCTCCCTGAGAGAGTTTCAAGCAACTTTCAATAAACCCTGTCAAATGTGTTATTCCTCTAAGTTAATTTGTCATAACTATTGTGAGGGGTATAGAGAGGGTGTTCAGTACATATTTCATTCTTGTGAAAGTTGTGAGGATGAAGGATATACCTCAGAGGAGTTTATAGAGTTGGTACAATCACTTTCTACAAGACTAGAAAAGTTCGAGGTAGATCGTGCTTACTGCTCTTATGAAGAAAGCACAAAGGATTTTCCAGTCCTTGAAGCAGATTTTCTTGGAAGCCCTACTGAGGATGATGATGAAGATTCCATAACTGTATATGCTTTTCATTCTACTCTTGATGTGATTGTTGTTTCAACCTTTGATGATTATTCAAATGAGGAGAAATAGAGCCCTACATCATAATTCATTGACCTAGGGAGAAACCATCTTGTATATGACAGCTATGAATCAAGTTCTGAGCTGGATATGCAGGATTTCCAAAAAAAGACTACATAGCCATATCCTTTGTTCAATAATGAAGAATATTATGAGGAAATTCTCTATCGTTGGTCTCCAGAAGATGCTGAACAACAGATTGAAGAGAAGAGTTATCCCATGAGTTTTGTTTATGATGATTATGAATCTGACCCTTGGGAAAGCCATGAAGAAAAACCAGAGGAGTAGAAGAAGGGGTGGTTTATTTCCTATCCAGAGCCTATAAGTTAGAAGCCATCGTATGAAATCAGTCAGCCCGCATCATCTTCTCATTCACCTGTGCTTGCCAGAAACATCCAACAATGTTTGAGTAGCTGTGTAGCAGAGAAGGCTATCTGTTACCAATTTTCTAGAGTTTTGCGCTTGGCCTATGAGCCTGTGAAGGAATACATGGAGTTGTATTTCCTTCATGTTTTGAAGCCACCCAAATTTATCCTGACCTTATCCTTAGGAGGAAAGATGAAGAATGTAAGAGTTTTGTTGTCATGGTTGCATTACTTGCTATCAATCATCGACAGAGTGAAGGATCTTCTAGTTAGGAAGTTACTTGAATGACTATTGTGGAAGTTTTCTTTCACCTAGCACTATGTAAAATTTTATTAGTTTAGGACTGTACATAAATAAGCTCCTTTGACATTGTGTGTTCGTTTTTGTTTTTACTTTTGACCTGTATTTTCAAGCAGTGTGTTTTGAGCTTGACTCCATAGCCCAATAGAAGGTGACTGGAACTGCAAAAGGAGATCTTAGAGCCTCGCAAGGAGGACTCTATCCCCCATGGAGCCTAATTTTATACTTGTTCTTGCAAGGGGATTTTTTTCCTTTGAAGTTGGCCATTGGGTGACCAAATTCGAGAAAAGGGGTTTAAAAACCCACCATATGTATTTTTACCCAAAGTCAGGGCTTGATTATGCAAAGGTGCACACATACCTGGTCAACAAAAAGCCATCAAGCACACGCTCAGTCTCAACCGTCGGATCCATCAAATAAATTAGATCGGTGGCCATTGGGCTATTGGGATTATAGAGTTGTGCAAAGTTTAGCATCAGACCAAGGCCCGAAATCGTGAGATCTAGGCCATTCATTTCAGAGGGACATGTGGAGCATGATCAACATAGTCACAATTTCACGAATCAAGAGGTCAAGAGTCGATCACATCAGAGACTCCCAAAACGTGAAATTGCGAAAAGATCGTAGCCGTTGATCAAAGGAGAAAGTTGGACTGTTGGATCATCTTTTTCGTGATTTCATGAATCAAGAAAGTAAGAAGGTATATTCTTGAAGATTGGTGAAACAGAAAGCCATGAAATGATCTGAGCTATCCAGCTATGGGAGCACGTGGCAGCAGATAAGCGAAATCACAATTTCACATTTTGGGGGTTTCAACATGGAGCAAGGCACGAAGCCCCGAGTCCCAAAATATCGATTGACTATGTGCCAAAGTGTCGAAGTCTGGATGGCCTATGTCCCGAAGTGTTGATTATCGATATGTTGAAGTCCAAAAACCTGAGATTCATGAGATCCGTTTGATCTAGAGGATCAAGTGGCACCTGATTAGAGATGTTGCAATTTCGTGGATCAAAATACCTAAAGGCAGGAGTGTGGAAACTCCTGATAGACAAAATCATGATTAGCGCCTGGGAATTAGGCACACAGTCATAGCCCAAGGTCACATGAAAGTTTGGGAAAATGGAAAGGGGTTTATCTTAAGGGCCAAAAGCACATGTATTGATTGCATAAGAAGAGCAACAGGGCTCGAGGCATTGAGATTGATTTAAGAAGTCAGGGCACCACCTGGGGAATTCATGGATGTCAGAACTCATATTGATCCCAATGAAGGAAATTAATGAAAATAGGGGGTGGTATTTGAAGCATCATTTCACCCCATTAATTGAAATAAAGAAAGGATGGTCGTGGCGGCTAGCTGACAACCCATAGCTCCTCTGTATGGGTTTTCCTTCAAATTCCGTACTATTTTAGTTTCACGTATGACAAAGGAAAACATGTGCAATCTGATAGGAAAAGGAGGAAATGCAAAGATTTGAATGCAGTGGTCTGATCGTATCCCTGAGGGCCATGAGTAGTTCCAAGTATTTATACTTAATTTTGATATTTTGTAAAGGTCGTCAACTGGTTGAGTAGAGCTCCCATTTTTGTAATATGTTTAACACCAGAGTTGTGTATGTTTATGTAATCAATTTGAGACTGTCATTTAATAGAAGTCAGTTTTTTTCCATCTCTCTATAAACATTGTGTTAAGACTCACGAAATTGGATGATCCAGATGAGGGTTATCATGCTATTGTAATGTAGGTTTGATTATAGTAGTATCATGACCGGTTTGAATCAACTCTTCTTGTTATCCTTTTCCTCTTGCATTGAATAGCTCAGGCATGGAAGATCCAGTTGAGTTGTTATAGCTGCATAGTGATGTAAGTTTGATCATTGTGTTGTTGTAACTATGTCATATGGACACATTTTAGTGTTTGAGATTTGGGCTCAAGAACATCATCAAGCTTGAGTTTTTCCTCTCAAAGCTACTAGAAATTCGAATGCCCATAGAAGTTTTGTTTGTCTTCTCACCAAGTCTTCCCTATGCTCACTTTTAAACTCAACTCACTGGATGAAGTTAATGTGGCCCTCACTTCCCTGTGAATTTCTTGTCCAGTTCTATGTTGTAACATCATTCTAAGGTTGATTTTTGTCCATTGACCTCCAACCATTTAAACCAACAACCAAAAAACACTAATGGGTACCGGGCTTGCCCTCATCGCAATCTAAGGACAACTTCTAGTGCTAACAGAAGCAATGCCCAAGGCTATCAGTGAAAACCAAAAATATTATATCCAAGGTAGGCCATTGGTATTTGGATGAGTGCGCCACCTACATCAGGGTGTTCGAGGCCACCGGAACACCACATATCCTACTAGATCATGTCCCAGACCATCTTGTCATGGGATAAATATGCTATCAAACCATATTGCAAGGCTACAATGCCACCTTTGTCAAGGACAAGAAATGTGCATTCATAACCTATGGTTTCCATGTAGGGTTCTACTTGGTAAAAGATACCGCTCAAGCCAAACAAGAAGGGTTGATCTTCAGATTCTCGACGGGCCGATTTTGCAAGAATGATACAAAGGGCATGGTCATGCAACATGCTTCACAAGTGTCATCCTATTGGTCGTATGCCCATGACAAATTCGAAGACGAAGTCTTCATAGAAAATGCATAGGACTGGGATGAGGTGATACAAAGGATGGACGACCCAAAAATGACCAGGTTCAGGGTCATGAGCTTGGATGAACAAGCAATGAAAATAGAACAGTCATATCAAGAGGCCCTCAGAGCCAGGGAATAAATTAGAGTGACATAGGCAACAAAGGTTTCCTTGGTGGCTCTGATGC